>SZWC01002643.1:871-12013 GCA_023375785.1 Penium margaritaceum
CCACCTTCATGTCTTTCCCCACCTTCATGTCTTTCCCCACCTTCATGTCTTTCCCCACCTTCATGTCTTTCCCCACCTTCATGTCTTTCCCCACCTTCATGTCTTTCCCCACCTTCATGTCTTTCCCCACCTTCATGTCTTTCACCACCTTCATGTCTTTCACCACCTTCATGTCTTTCACCACCTTCATGTCTTTCCCCACCTTCATGTCTTTCCCCACCTTCATGTCTTTCTGCAGCATGTGTGTCTGCATCCGACCGTCCCGTTTCCATCCCTGCTGCCTGGGCTGCCTGCTTGCTGTCATCCAAAACGTAATCCCCTTCCCCTCTTTTTTCATTTTTTCCAAGAAATCGTTATCCCCTTTCACTTTCCTTTTGTTTTTTTTCAGACGGGTTCAACAATGCGACAGCTTACGGATGGGACGACGTCTGGTACCCCGAGGACAGCGAACCGGACAAAGACGACGGCGGCGGCGGCGACTCCGCCATCCCAAAAATGTTGGAGGACACGGTGGGCATCGTGCGCCCGCGCCACCAAATGGTGCGCCCGCAGCGGAGGCATCGGCAAGCGAAACCGGACATGCGCGGCGCGATCCACACCATGCGCATCTTCGTGTTCAACTCGGGCCTCTTCTACGTGCGCCCCACCGCGCCCTCCCTCGACCTCCTCGACCGCGTCGCAGCGCGGCTGCGGGCGGACAAGGAGGCGTGGGACCAGGCGGTGTACAACGAGCAGATGTTCTTCCCCTCGTCCCCCGACCGCGACGCGCCCAACGGGGGCGAGGGCCTGCACATCTCGCGCCGCGTGCTCGACTTCCTCCTTTTCATGAACAGCAAGACGCTGTTCAAGCGACTGAGGAAGCAGCCGGGGAAGATGAAGGCGGTGCGCCCAGTGTCCGTGCACGTCAACTACCACCCGGACAAGGAGGAGAGGATGGCGGCGCTGATTCAGTACTACGTGCGGGGTGATGAACACGCTCTCGACCGATTTCCCGATGGCTCGGAGTGAGGACTGCACAGACTGAGATTTGTGACAAACAAAGAGCTAGCATTTGCCACCCTTTTTTTTCTCTTTTTTGTATTTGCAAAATCCAAGAGCATTGTTACCATCCAAAGCCTCACACCACTTCGTTCACCTACATTGATGATTACCACAGCTTGCCACTTTGGTAGTTCCGAAGGACGATGAGCCTTTCAACTGCTGTCTCCGCCAAGATGGCTGGCCCCACAAGCATCTGTTGCACGGGATGGTGTTAAGCCCTTTCTCTCTTCGGCTCTGCGCCAATGTTTAGGGCATAGGCTTCCATTGAGTAAGGGTAGAGAGAAGATGTGTAGAAGCTTCTTCGCGACACAGTCGTTGACTGGGCGTCAGTGCCAGGTTAGACGGTGACAACAGTCACAGGTCGTAAACACGACGGCAAGGGTTTGGCTAGGAGACACAAGTCAGAGTGTCATAATGCATCAATAGCATTTGCAGAGAGAGAATGACAACTGAGCAACAATCAGCCTAAATAGTTGCTGGTCGCCTAAAGTCGCTGGGGACGGCGGTATTTGCGTACCTGCTCAAACTGGCCTAAAACCACAGTTTTGGCCGTAACTCACTGCTCATGTGTCAGAATCACGTGCTGTCTATACCAGAATGTGCAGAACGATGAGCTCTACGCAACAGACCCATTGCAAGGTTGGGTTCGCATCATCCAGACATGAATAGCAAGCAAAACAAGGATATCGGCCAAAATGGCCTGACCACCGAGAAAAATCTAGAGTACTCTGAACTGCACTGAGAGCACCCGTAAATGTACGAGTGCAATACCGAGACGTCAGCGTGTGCTTTCCACGACAGGAAGCACACCAAAGTCGCAGGTCTCCTCATCGCACCGGTACAGGCTACCGGGTGCGTGGGTCTCGACCACCGCGAAAATTCCGGCAACAGCAGACCAGCCAGTCAGGCTGTAGCAACGCATCATCTGCGTCACACCTCTCATGTTGTAGCTGCTGGATAAGTCCTTGGACGATCTGGAGTCCCGTCGGGTCGTCACGATCGCCAATACGGCCGCCGCTCACCATCAGCTCTGGGTGCACCCGTAGCTGCCACGGCCATGGCTGGTGACCGGTGGAAGCCACACACACCAACACGGCCAGGCCAATTTTGCCGGGATTTGATTCAAGGAGCGTGCTAGATGTGCTCGTTGCAACGTTGGATTGAAGGTCATGTTGTCGTCTGAGGGATTGGTGCCATTATTCGTTGTGGCATGGCTTTGGGCTTTGCATTCCTCCGCATGGACGCTGCTGTTAAAGAGGTTCAGGAATGTTTGTTCAAATATCATGTGAAATTTACCTGCACTTCAAAACTCAAACGGTACGTCTTTTTTTTCCGTGACAAAGTAGTTGTGTGGTAAAACTTTGTTACAATTTCGACTGGTGCTCACCATGGACAAATTGTGAGACGCAAGGAGTGTGTAATGCTTATAGAGAAGAACATGAGAATGACTCGCACCGGATTTTGCAATCGTATCTCACTATCTGGGAAATTACATTGTGCGGCCACATCAAGCTTGTAATTTGAGCCGTTTCCATCTGTGTGTACAGCTCATTGTCACCAATGGGCCAAATAAAACTCTACGCGAAACGTAGCTGGCTCGCGCGTAGAAGTTGTAGAGAAAAAGATGAAAAAATGGGAGAATATGAAACCCGAGTAATGTGTACTTGGAAAAGGAGTTTACTTCGATGATAAGTGTCAAAACTGTTGAGTACATGTAGAGAGGAGAGTAAACAAGAACGAGGCATACATGAGATCTTGGGCGCTCGAGTCAAGCGAAGCGTGCAACGTCGCGTCGTGAGAGGCTGCTTTGAGAAACTTCGCCAAGAAGTCGGGAGGTTTCCAGAATATTGGTGGGGGTCTTTGTAAACTTCTGGCGCCGTGAAGAGGTCAATCAAATAGTATTAAATGGTTGATACTATTCGCGAAAATTCTTTGGGAACTTCTAAGAAGTTATTGAACCTGTTGGAACATTGTCAAACGGACCACCTGAGGTCGGGGCAGTTGGCCAAAATGCCGATGGCCAATCGGCGTAAAAATCCCCACGACGTTGCACGGCAGGCCATGGACATAAGGAAACAAATTTCCACGCACAGAGTTTAGGGAATCTCATACATCAGGGAAAAAAAACTTTCCTCCATCTTAAAAGTGAAACCTCCTTGCGCATTGCAATACATAGTTCAATGCTAGCGAAAATAGTCGTCTGTTTGTTAATTGACATCCCATAGGTTGTCAAAGGGTCCAAGCCATACTGTATCATTTTTCCGCCCTACAACTTGACCATTTACTCCCTCGCTTTTCCTTGTCGTCGGTGTTAAGCAATTTCTTCAAACTCATACTTTGCACCCTCGTCTGCGTCCACCGATCTTGACAGAGGCAGGTCTCTACCAGGGAAGTGCTTGCTTGGGTCTTGGGGGAGTTTGAGTCGGCTCATGTGGGATACCGGTTTTTTTAATGCTTTCAGGTAGGCAAACTTCGGCGATGACTGGTTGCTACATTTCCTCGATAACGAACGGCTCCAGGCACTGTGGTTTGAGCTTGGCGCAGTCTTGTCCTCAAAGCTCGACGTTCGGCAACCTGAACGTGGTTTGCCTGTAGGCTGGTCCCTTGGTTGCCTATGTGTAAGATCTTTGTTTCTTTTTGGAACGTTGGGGCACGCCTGGCGTACCCCGGATTTTGTGGTGACTTGTGCCCAGATGGTGCCGCTAATGATGAAGCTTGCTCTTCTTGTATGGAGCGATTCTCGTTAATGCATATGGTAGAAAGATGGGGGAAGTCCATTACTTGTAGTGTCTCATGAATATGCGGACGGATAAGTCTATCAAATGCTTTTAGAAAGTCCTCTTACACGGATTTCAGGATATTTTTCCTGTTGGTAGACCAGTGCTGTGAATCGAGAATGTAAGAGAGCGCATCATTCATGTTAAGCAGTGCAAGCTCGGTAAGCAGTGTGAACTCCAGAGAACTATGGGTCAGCGGATGGAATGAGGATTGCGATTCAGACAGCTGCAACACTACAACAATTTTCAATTTGGCACCCTGGTTTTTATCGTATGATTGTGGAAGGATGAGCCAGGCCCGGGGGGGAGGGCGGGGGGGGGGGGGGGGATACAAAGAGCACAGTTGAATAATAAACTATTTAGGTATCATCTTCAGAACTCAAACAAATACAGCACAATAAATAGAACCAGGATAGTTCAGCATAGATGTGTTGCGGACACGCTAGCCCTACGAGGCCTCCCATCAGTTGCACCATCATGTGGCCTGGCCTCGTTTTGATCCTTGTCTTCATCTGCTGCACCAGTCACATCCAAAAAGGAGAGGAACTCATCCTCCAAAAACTCATCGCTCTCAAATTCAGACTCAAAGAGACGGTCCATCAGCTCGTAACTTCCTGCCACAGACCAGCCCTGTTGCATTCTCCCGCTGCTTCCCAGCTCGCTGTCTTTGCTGCTGCTGATGCGCCTACTTGCGGCCCCATCAACTGAAATTTGAGAATACAGATCGATGTCTTCATCCACCTCCACTGCCGCATCATCGCTGCCATAACTGATGGCCCCCTGTCCAGCTGCACTCTCAGTGCCCCACATGTACAGAAAATCCTCCTCGTCGTACCGCTCTCCCGCCTCCTCCAGTGCTCGGAGAAAACCATCTTCAGGATCCACGTGGACGGCACGCGTCTCCCCACTCATGTAAACGTAATCCTTCTCACTGTACAACCTCTCAGCCTCCTCCCATGCCCGTAGCAAGATCTGGTCTGCCTCCTTGTTTTCTGCAATCTTCATGTCCCGCTTGTTCTGGGCCGGCAGTTGGCGTTTTGGGGTCTTCGTGCCGCACCAGTAGATGAAGTCCTTCTCGCTGTAGCTTGACTCTGCCTCCTCCCATGCCTGCAGCAAGATCTGGTCTGCCTCCTTGTTTTCTTTTATCTTAGCGCTCTGCTTGTTCTGGGCCGGCAGTTGGTGTTTTGGGGTCGTCGTGCCGCACCAGTAGATGAAGTCCTTCTCGCTGTAGCTTGCCTCTGCCTCCTCCCATGCCTGCAGCAAGATCTGGTCTGCCTCCTTGTTTTCTCTCATCTTCGCATCCCGCTTGTTCTGGGCCGGCAGTTGGCGTTTTGGGGTTGTCGTGCCGCACCAGTAGATGAAGTCATTCTCGCTGTAGCTTGACTCTGCCTCCTCCCATGCCTGCAGCAAGATCTGGTCTGCCTCCTTGTTTTCTCTCATCTTCACATCCCGCTTGTTCTGGGCCGGCAGTTGGCGTTTTGGGGTCGTCGTGCCGCACCAGTAGATGAAGTCCTTCTCGCTGTAGCTCGACTCTGCCTCCTCCCATCCCTGCAGCAAGATCCGGTCTGCCTCCTTGTTTTCTTTAATCTTAGCGCTCCGCTTGTTCTGGGCCGGCAGTTGGTGTTTTGGGGTCGTCGTGCCGCACCAGTAGATGAAGTCCTTCTCGCTGTAGCCTGACTCTGCCTCCTCCCATGCCTGCAGCAAGATCTGGTCTGCCTCCTTGTTTTCTTTTATCTTAGCGCTCCGCTTGTTCTGGGCCGGCAGTTGGTGTTTTGAGGTCGTCGTGCCGCACCAGTAGATGAAGTCCTTCTCGCTGTAGCTTGCCTCTGCCTCATCCCATGCCCGAAACTCCTCCTTCTCCTCCCTCTCCTCCACTGCCGCCCTCATGGTCTTGAATGCGCGGTAGGCGAACACATGCTCATACGCCATGAGGATGGTAACAAGCTGGCACTTCCTCCGGCCTTCCTCCACCTTCATTCCCTTTGTGAGAAGGTCGTTCACAATCTGCAGCCAAAGGAAGAACATAAGAGAGGAGAATCACTTGAGCAGGTTGGAATAGNAAATTCAACCAATGAGCCACCCCATCAAGGCCACCGTTTTAAGACACACCTCGGCCATGACCTATTGCAGCGGAACGCCAAAGTGGACACGGAGCTTCAAGAGACGGGTTGAGACCAGGGTGGAAAAGCAATTCTACACAGCAGCCGGAGAACTAAGCTATAGATAACACGGGCACAGGCTAGAGCTCATTGGAAATCGTATCCAAGTCATGAACCCTTTCAAGGGTTCAAGCATCATCCGGGGTGATTCATCCGTCCACAAGAATCAATATGCAGCAACGTCTTTCTCAACATGATGCCGCTTATGCTGGTTTCTAGAGAAAGAACATGCGCCAATCACTTGCTTTAACAAGAGATGAAGGCGTACGGGACGGGTCGACGCGGCAGGCTAGTCTTCTCACCTCTCTTTCTTTGTCGGACAGCTGACTCCAACGTGCTTGCGCCCATGCGTGGATCTCGGTGCATGGCAGCGGGCCGTCCATCCTTGCAGAAAGTCCTACTGGAATAAGATTGGATCTAGAAACGAGACTTCCCGGATGCTTCCCGTCACTGCTATCTGAAGGTGGGTGAGCTGTGCGGGGCGAAGCTTCTGGTACAGATTGCCGCTGTGGAACTGAACTGCAGACGACTGGGCTGGACTGGCTCTCCAACTCGAATGTAGATTGCGTGCAATGTATCGCACTGCCAAGGTCGCGACGAACAGGGCGTGCCTTGTAGGCAAGGCTTTCCGCCACTCCCGGGCAAAGCTACGCTTGTCTCCCTCCGTCGCTCACGCTGCAGCCAGCTCTCCCGTGTGAAAGGTGATCTGCAGCCGCAGCTGCAGTGCCCGAGGATGTCGGAAGCAAAGGGCTGCGACGTTCTCGCGCTGCTCGCCACCTCTGCAGGACCCCCTCCGCCTTTACTCCATCCCCTTACTTGGGACAGGTAGTTTGCCGTCTCCAGATGGAGTTTGCGGATCAAACCTTGCGTGGTTTTCTGTTAAATCACCAAATATGCTTGCAGCCTTGCTGCTGCGCTGATTTCCGACGCCGCACAAACCTTGACGACCACATTACAAAAAGGTGGTGGCACACGTTTTTTGTAATATGTCAGAAAGTTCTCGCTGTAGGCATTCCTTAAATTGTTCAACCCACGAAACCAGCATGGTGCTGCTTTCCATGTATTCGTACCTCTATGGTTTGACGGCTCAACAGAGCGACGTTGGTAGAATGGATTCACAGTGGGGGATTTCAGCATTTCAAAACCAGCTGGTCTCATCGGACTACGGAACGGACTGGAGCAACGAAATTCCACCAGTGCTCCCGAGAGGAATCCTCTCGGGATCCGCGCAATCCTCTCAGAGGATTGCGCGGGACACGGCAGGCCGACAGTCTCGGAGGCCAGGAGGTCAGCCTCCGGGCAGGCTGCAGCTGACCTGGCCAAGCCGACCGTCGATCTGGTGGCCCCCCAGACGCCCTCCATCCGCGGAACCCAATTAACAGCTTTTGCTTTCAGCGTGTTCGGCTGTCCACGTGGCTGACGTGTCACCTGACTCTCCGTGACATGCAGACGCCGCAAGGGTATGCGCCGGCCAGCCCCCTCTTTGCTGCCTTGCTTCCACAGGCTTCTGCGACGACCAAGCCCAAGTTGGGCCACCCAGGCCCGAGTTGTTTTTGCAATGGCCAACTCAGCAGAGCGTCCCAGCAGCCGCAGCTCTCCGCAGTCTTCGCAGCCTGCTGCCTCCGAAGTACGGTGATCCCGCATGGCGCGTCCGTCGACGTAGCGTCGAGCCGCACTCGCTGGGTCAGCACTTCGACCTCAAATCACGCCGGCCCGCAGTGAAACCAACCTTCGCCCTTTTATGTTTTTCCACTGGTCATCACCGACCAAGGAGAGGGGTCAGCCTCAGCACCTAAACAGCCCGGGGGCTGAACCCGGCCCCACCCTGTTATCATGAAGGAGGGAAGGATGGAGGTCATGGTGTCTCCACCTCAGGGTAAAAATGGATCCGATTCGGATTTGAAATTTGCAAATGATAAATTTACAAAGTCCAAACGAGTGAAAGAAAAATTATATGCGAACGATTGTGAGTGCAATAAAGCTTTCTTGCCCTATCTTACGAAGCCAGATGTGGTTTTCTATTGTTCAATGCAAGGCAAGAAATGGTTTTTGTGTAGGGTATAAGTAAGGATGTACCCATAGCCCTTACCAAACAAGTTGGAAGAGAGTGGGGAAGATGACGAAAAAAGCTTAGTTGAAGGGGTAAACTTCGAAGGGGTCGAGCAAGGTGTAAATATGATCCATCAGAAGGTTAGGATTGAAGTTTCAATAGATGGCTTGTAAGCCATCTCCAAGGCCTTAGACTCTTGGGCATGTAAAGAATCAGTCCTTAATGGTACTGAACTGAAGGAAAAGGGACAAGGACCTCACTTTTCTGGGTTAAGGAAGCGGTTGCGGTGAGCTAATGGAACATAGCAAGTTGGGATTGTTGTCATGGTACGTTTCCCCTCGTACTCTCTTCGTCGCGAAAAAATAGAGGATAGCATACATACCATTTTTACGGTTAAAAATGGTAGTTACTTAATTATCGGGTACTCCGGGTACGCGAGGCTTAAATTTTGATGAGCCAAAGCCGGAATTAATATTCATGGGCTAGATTCTAGTTCAACTCTAGCCCGAAAAATATCTCTTGGCTGGATTTGAGGCGAAAGGAGTGTCGCGATTGAAAATCCATCGCGTCACTCCTCCTCCACTCCTTGTTTCGCGCTAGGGTCCTTTTTTCACGTGACTATGCCACGTGGAATGGTAGATTTTTAAGATGCATGTTTACACTCATGCCTTATGACGACTGCGTTCGTTTGTAGCGTGGTTCGTCTCAGCCAAAAGGGTCGAGGCGACCATTCGCTCCCCCTTCCTGGGACGACTTTTCTTAGGGATTATGTTTAACCTCCACAATAAGTCGCAAAACAACCTACAATTGTTACATTAGCATCGGAGTCAAAGCTTCCGCAAAAAACTCTCCTGCATGCCAATTTGTTTTGTGTAGTCCGCTTCGAGATGATCGCTGTCCATCAATCTCGCGTTTAAAAACAAAAATGTTTGGACAATTATTCCAACCGCTACCCGATCGGCGGAGCGAGCCAGGACTCATAGCTTTGAGAGCGAGGCGAGAACTCGGTTCCAGCAAGCCGAAGGCTCGACGAACCTCGATGTCCACAAAGAAGGGGCGGAGGGAGTCACTAAACGCCGCCCAACCTGCAACATAAGATCAAGCTCGTCGGAGAGCTTGTTGAGCTACGACTAGCTTGGGAGGAAGCCAAGAGGGTTGGTGATGGCAGTATCTCTTTCCCACCCCCTCGCCCTTTTGTTAGGGTGCCGACACGGAGGAGAGGAGCGAACCCCCTTGTCCTTCCCCCCATACTTGGCACCGAAAGTACTAAGGGGGAAGGGGAGGGACGACCCCTCCTCTCCCCCTCGTTTGTGGCATCGAAAGTGCCAATGCGGAGGAGAGGGACAGCCCCCCTCTTCCTCTTGTCCAGGTTACCGATTGCGACGAGGAGGAGGAGAGGAGCAACTCCCCCCTCTCCCCCTCGTCCATGGCACCGATAGCACCGAGGGGGAACAGAGGGACAAGCCCCTCCCCCTCTCCCCTTCATCTATTGCACCAAAGGCATTGAGGGGGAGGAGAGGGATGAGCTCCCTCCCCCTCCCCCCCTCGTCCACGGCACTGACAACGCCGAGGGGGACAAGAGGGACAAGCTCCCCCCCCTCTCCTCCTCGTCCATTGTACCAACGGCACCGAGGGGGAGGAGAGGGGTGAGCCCTCCTCCCTTTCCCACTCAGCTACGGTGCCAAAGGCACGAAGATGCCAAGGGGGAGGAGAGGGGGTGATACTCCCTCCTCCCTCGGACATGGGCTGGCGGCCCAAGGGGGAGGAGAGGTGGCGATCTCCCCTCCCTCCCCTCTCACGAGGTCGACGGCCGAAGAGGGAGGAGAGGAAACGTTATCCACTCTCCCCCTTCCCCTCTCACGTGAATTGACAACCCAAGGAGGGGAGGAGGGGAGGCATCCCTCCCTTCACCCTCCCTCATGAGGGGTCACAGCCCAAGGGGGAGGCGATGGGGCGAGCTCCCCCTTCCCCCCTCAGAAGGACCCACGGCTCAAGAAGTAAGAAGGGAAGGAAGTTTTCTTCCTCCTTCCCTTTCTCACGGAGGAGATGGACCACATCTAATGTATACAAGTAGCACAGTTGGTAGCAGGAATTGTGCGCACTGGGAAGAGTAGAAGTTTGAAACCCTGGTCGATTCCACACAAATTGGTGGACAAGTCCTTCGTTTGGTATCCATTTTCAATTCCACAAAAATTAGTTTGAAGCTCATACCAAGCTCCAAAATTTGTTTATAATGATTACATTAAAAACTATCCTCTTAGTGCCACTAGCACTAGAGTCGAGGACGCTTGCCTCGGTTGAACCCAGGCTGTGGCCTTGTTGGTCGTGGGTTCACCATTGTAAAAACAGTCAAAGCTCCAAATCATCTTTATAGATTTAATCATTTTCATTTTCAACTGATTTCTGGAAGCATTCAAATAAAGAAAATAAAAAACTGATAGTTTTCCATGCAAATGTTTTGAACTTGCTGAACGGTCCGGAAACGAACACTTTACAAAGCCGTGAACAAAAAACACTGTAAAAAGGCTTTAACGTGAGAACTTTCATTTAGAACCAATCACCCCTGAATCATACACTCCTCCAATAGTGTACACCATACACAACCATACACAAGAGACTGCTAGAAAATTTCCTATAATGCCTATAGTGGAAATTGGAAGGTAGTAGGAACCTTCTAAAACACAAAGAATGGTATGTTTCCATCACAGTTCTTCATAAGGATTCTCACATGTATTATGATTTCTGGGAAGTTTCCCTTCATGTCTACTTAGGATGCATGACAAAGGAAAGAAATTTTCTGGAACACAACTTACAAGGGTTGTCTATACTTTTATGGATGATTTTTGTACTAAGATACTTTTTTTATTATTACAAACGTCCACGTTACAGTTTAAAAATCGAGGAAGTCAACAACTGCCAGAAGCTTTAAGGAGACCTACTTATGGCTATCGGAAGACAGATTGGTCATCAGATTTTTTTTATTACGAAAACATTGCAAGCCGGAAGATGACGAGATGTCTTGGCGACATTGGTCGACAATTTCAGTCCAATGAAAACACAGATTCGCTGTTTGCTCCTCCTACCCCCCCCCCCCCCCCCCCCCCCCCCCCCCCCC
>SZWC01002643.1:12068-22956 GCA_023375785.1 Penium margaritaceum
CCCCCCCCCCCCCCCCCCCCCCTCCCCGGCGATCCAACAAAGTGTATGTGAGAAGTGTATGAGGAGGTGTGCAACCCACTGTGTGGTTAGGTTCTGCAGATGTTAACTAGTTCATTCCGGCACAAGAACGTTCCAAGAAATGTCATGTTCGCACTTCTGTACTTTTCTGCCGACAGGAAGTGCGAGAGCTATGCACTTCCGCATGCATCCCCCATATGCACTTGACTGGTGGCGGGGGATGGGGGAGGAGGGGCGAGGGGGATCCGGTTTTGGGTTCAAAATGCCATCCACCATCCCCCCTCAAAGTGACTTGTGTATGTCGCGATTAAACGTGGAACTGCATCACAAATACCACGCGAGCGGCCACGTAGTGTGCACAATTGAACAGGAGAGATCCACTTCAGAAATCGTCGACGAATAAAGATTGACGATCGGAACCTGCCAGCAGATGTGAACCATGTAAAAAGTCATATATTTGAAGCGTAGTAATCGGCAGGCGCTGACCGTCAACTGAGATCAATACGATTTCTACGTTACATCTTGAACCTCCAGATAATAAAGATTTCAGTATGATTTAATCTTCACTCATCGTTGACAACACATACTCCTAGCTCGGAGGTCTCGCGATGTCATTGGATATCCTCCTATGGTTTTATCGGATGGTCTCGAGACGCCAAACAAATCCGCAATCCAAGCGTCGAATTGACAAAGTTTTTCCTGTATCCGACAGTGGATAGCAAAGGGACCAATCATCCAACATAGAAAACTCGCAACGAAGATTGCGAGTATTTTTTTTTTCCATCGGATAGTTTGTTCGTTGCGCTTGTGCCGGATAATCACCAGACGGCAGATAACCTGACAATGGAGCTGCTGTGCCGGTCAAGCGGCAGGTTAACTGTTTGACTGCCGGTACAACTGTTGTCGAGAAGAACGTGAGTGCCCAAAAATGACTTTGGTGCCGGGTCTATTCCACAAAAAGGACTAGCAAACATCTAGGTGTATAAAAGTCAACACAAGACTCACCATTCAAAGTTAATGGTCAATTATACGTCTTACATCTTCTTGTCATTTTCCTGTCAGATATTTCAAAAGGAAAATTTGTAGGAGGGTAACTTAGAGAAATGTTGCCTCGATGTAAGCCAAAAAAATATCTTTAATCTATTTCGAAAAATGTTTAGCCATTTGTCTAAGATTAAATGCTAAGGAATTATCATTTTTCCAGTTTTCACACTAGTTACCATCCTCAATCACACAACAATTCTCTTGTATTCACCTCCACATACACTACCCACATGCACTATCACCTTACATCCTCCCACTCTTACCTAGCTTCAGCCTTACACACATCATACACTAGTTGTTTCTTTTGTCATTCTCCACCAATGAGTCGCAAACGCATCCCTCACACCAACATACAAAAGTACAAATTATTGCACACAGTCCATACACATAGCCGTACGCCTCCACCTACACTCCCCATGTACAATTTCCACCTTCCCCCCTTCAAAGATTAACCACCAAACAACCACAAGCACATCACTCACACCAGCATGAAAAAGTTCACATTAGTCCACACAGTCCGTACACATATCCGTACACCTCCACTTGCACTCCCCACATACACTTGCCACCCTCCCCCCCCTCCTCCAAAAGAGATTAACCACCAACCAACCTGATTCACATCACTCACATCAACACACAGAAATGCACATTCGTACACAAAGTCCATACACATATCCGTAAACCTCCACTTACACTTCCCACATACACTTTCTACCCTCCCCCCTCCCCCTCCACAAGAGATTAACCACCAACCAACCTGATTCACATCACTCACACCAACACACAGAAGTGCACGTTATTACACAAAGTCCATACACATATCCGTACACCTCCACTTGTACTCCCCACATACGATTTCTACCCTCCCCCCTCCCCCTCCACAAGAGATTAACCACCAACCAACCTGATTCACATCACTCACACCAACACACAGAAGTGCACGTTATTACACAAAGTCCATACACATATCCGTACACCTCCACTTGTACTCCCCACATACGATTTCTACCCTCCCCCCTCCCTCTCCACAAGAGATGAACCACCAACCAACCTGAATCACATCACTCACACCAACATACAGAAGTACACATTAGTCCACACAGTCCAAACACATATCCGTACACCTCCACTTACAATCCCCGCATACACTTTCTACCCTCCTTCCCCTCCCCCGTCCACCAACCAACCTTAAGCACATCAATCACAAAAATAGTGTCTCACATGGAATCTTCCTGTACAACAAACAACATCATATACACTTCAGCTAGTGCATGAAAGTTTTTTGATTAACTCTACCTCTGAACTTTAGCACCGATAGAGCCTAAATCTTCTAGATTAACCACAAATATTGGTTTACGACATGAGAAAACCCGGAAGGGATGACTGTTCAAAGCCACAACATGGCTCAATGTGGGTTGTACATGTGATCAACAATTTTGTTTGCGTTGAAGGGCCACTAAAGTGTACACCGGGGTGTAAAACCACAATGGTGATGTACATCGAGAGGAAGTCTTGACTAAAAGAAGAATGAAGGCACCGTGCGTGCTCTCACCACTCGACGACTCATCTACTTGCTGCAACAATACGAAATGTGTGGACTACAAAAAAACAAGTATTGATTGCATGCTTATACAGGTGTCAGCCACATCATCGACGTGAGTGCCGATTGCACTATCGGAAATTGCAACAGTGTTATTTGTAAAGTCTTGCCAGTGTAGAATCCATCCCTGAAAGTAAGTGCTGGTTGCACTTAAGTCAAGGATGCCAAATTCATTAGTGATGTTAGTGCCAAATGCACTAATCATGGTCTAAGAGGGACATTGCCAAAGCCAATGCCAATAATGTATTCACGTGGGTGCCGATTGCACCAAGCATGTTGGGTAAGTCACTTTTGCTTGGATTTGGATCAAGCGATTATGAGAGTACCGATTACACCGAACACCCATGCGATGGTGGAAATCCTGGCACCAGGGCCAATCGCACAGAACTGACAAGTGCCGATTGCACTTGGAATGCGACGGACATGGAAAATACAATCGTAGCATTCACGCGAGTGCCGGCCGCACCATTACCAAAAGTGTTGAATGTATGGTTGATGAGCGCGTCGGATGAAACATCGAATCGAGTGCCGAATGAGGTGCTTTCATGAACACCAATTTCATAATTGTACTTTTGGCATGGGTACCAAATACACCATTGACACGAGTTCCAAAACTACAATGGACATTAAAAAGTCCAGAAAACTCGTCATGTTAGTGTCAATGACACGACACATGTCATAGGTGCCGATTCCAACGATAACCTGGGTGACGATTGCACCCTATTGGTACAACGAGTTTTCTTATGGAAAAACACCTAATGAAAGCACATGATCTATGCTTGTGGTGGTTTTGCTGGTCAGTGCACCAAGGGCATTATAGGAAGCACCAAAGTTATGTCATGTGATATTTGACAGACGTCTCGCAAACTCGACAATGATCATTCTGCCGACTTCTCCAAATAGAGAGAGTTTTTGGTGTGTTAAGAACAACCGTGGACGGCTGTGGTGATAAGAGGTACGCCTGGATGGTACCACAAAAATGATTTAATCCCAGTCGTCGCCAACAGCGACAACCATTAGAAGTAGGATTTTTTTTTGCCTTTGTGGATAGCAGTATAGAAAGATAGTTCCAAAAGGAGTATGGGCAAAATCTTAAGGGATGAATCACATGTGTTCATGGATGATTTCCTCAAACTTAGACCATGCTAAAGGTGGAAGGACTCCTCCGTACCCATGAATTGAACGTGCTGTTCAAACCTATTCAGTTGAGCACCAGTTCCAAAACATGCACAGCTTGCATGACGGCGGGAGGTCAATGCGTATGACCAAGTGCTAAAGTCAAACCTCTTTTCTATAGATCAGATTTTGTGATCCATGCCATTGCACCTTAGTCACGTGAAATTGGGTACATGACATGCAGGAAGAACATGCACGCAAGCATAATGAAATTGAACACAAACTTTTGGTGCGTCAATTAGGACATCAACTTGTGAGCAGGTGCGACGGACAAATGACTACAACATTTTGGTAACATTTGATCAGTCTGACAATATCAATTAATCTTTTGGATATGCAATAAAAATACCATTTGACCAAACCAATCGTTTGGTGGGTTCCTAAGGTCCTCTACAACAGTCGCACATCCCATTGTCTCGATGTTCGAAAGCAGGCGGGATCGTTTGTCGACGATCACGACAAGGCTAAGCAGGCTAATCGTTTGTCGACTAAGCTTGTTTCATGGCTAAGACATGACATGTTGAACGCACTTGCTGTGTCAGCGCACTGACTTTGATGTCAGGGGACTGCAGTCGCTATACATGTACATGATTTGTACTTGAAGAACCTAACCTTTTAAGGCACAAAATGCCTTGGAAACATAATGGTTTCAAGTTAAGTACCTGGATGCATCAGCACCTGTCAGAGGTCATGTGTATCACTAGTCATGGCCGATGCGAACATCGATCCATTGTTGAACATGTCAAGGATGAGGTCGTTGAATAAGTACTCAAAGGAAAAATAATTGATGCCCTATCACTCGGTGAGGAATGGATACAAATTGTGGTACCTGACTGGAATTATATGATTAAAAGGTACATTAGTGTATAAAAAACCATGTTCAATAGAGAAGCTGGATCTCCTAGAAAGATCGTAAATGCGTAAATGAGGAGCAAAGGCTAATCAAGGAGTATTCAAAGAAAAAGTGACACCATTGTGCGGTGGCCAAAGTCAGCAAATGTCCCTTCTTTGCGTGTGACAAGATCGACAGAATGTCAAATACAAGTTAAAATTAAAGGGGACACCTTCCGTATGTAATCACTCGACAAGTGGACTTGTTGTGGAAATTGACTGACCAAAGTGTTTGAACCGATTTAGTGACATAAGTTCATCCAGTGCTCTGTGAAAAATCCATTTTAGTAAAAAACGGGCGATATCCCTTTTCCACTACTCCAGTTCTGAGGGTACTATGACAATCTCATACTTCTCCACAGGCCAACTAAAACACAGTTGGGATCACGTCACGGTCTAGGATTTACGCCCAAAGCTTATGACAATGGAGACAATCTATAAGCCCATTAATTATGCATACCGACCGACCACGTAACAGGATTTAATCAACATTACACCAAACTAAAACATATATATTGTAACCAAATGTTGATGTAAAAAGACCCTTCAGAATGAGCCTTGAGAAACAATATTTCGTAAAAGAATCTGTTGATGTTTTGAAGGAGTCCAGAATTTGAGGGTATCGTGACACAATACACTATTGGTGAACGTCACGGTCTTCAAATATCGTGTGGATGGATGCCAGTTGTACCAAAGGTATGATGCAGCATCGTCTTTGCTATATCGATGTGAAAACGAAAGCCAACAACTGATTTGCTGAATTGAAACCAATATCCGACAGAGATCATAGAGGAAACCTCTCTTGGCACCACAAAGTGCCTCAAAATGACACGAGAGGTTTTGATCAATGCGAGTTTCCAACCACGAATAGATACCGTATTTTACTATGATGTAGTTGAACCACGCTTCATTGACCCAAAAGGTCATGATGAAGCGACTGAACTCCCTTGGTTTTGGGGATGGTTCAAAAAATGCACATTGTGGAATGCAAGTATAACATATTTTTAGATGTCGCTCCGGTGGTGTCCACAACAGTGGCTACTTGTCAAATGTCTTTGATGAGGACGATAATCTCCATAAGTTTCCAGGGCAAGGCATATGGAAATACTCCATTGAATGGAATTACAGGATGTACGCAATAGAAGATATTGAAGCAACCAGAATTGTTACGACTTGGTGAACACACCCCAAGACGGTCTTGGGATTCAATGTCCTAAAAGAACTTTTTCACAAAATGATGCTTGATTCCTATCTATTAAAGGAAATCAGAAATACTTGAAAAGGTTCTACAATTAGGACAATCCATTTACGGGTTCGTGAATGGAATCCTAAAAGACGATTACATAGAATGAAAAATTTTAGAAACCGGCCGTTTTGGAATCACCAAAATTGATTAGGAAGTATTCGATCACAACTACATGGAATTGACATCCAAATGGGATTCTTCCAAATTGTACCGCATGGATTGTGATCATTATATATCCGGTTGGTAAATACCATATCATGAGGACTTTGTTCGTGGACATGATCTATGATCATTGAGATGGGTTACCGTAGTGATTTCTATATGCCCTCAAAGTATTTTTTTTTCCATTCACCCATGCTCACCTGTGTAATTTATCATTGATTGAGAGAATCACATCAAGGTATAAACCTTGCCAGGTTTACTACATAAAGTTGTATCGTTTTTTTAACCTCGAAGAACTTACCTGAGCACTCATTGGCACAATAGTGAGTGTTGTGTGAATGGTGTCCAATTGGTGGTAAAATCATAGGCGATGCAACAAAGGGCTTTCCGTGGCTGTTGGTCTCACTTGACACAATTGATGACCTTCAATCTCAAAGTGTTAAATCTTTGGACAACGACACTAGTGTAGAACCTGAACACCCTCCTTAATATGGGAGAAATTAATATTCAAATCTGAAACTCAAAACTCATTGGGAGAATCACAGTTAATATTTTGGAACAGAAAAAAGTGGGAGAATATGAGGATCAGAAAATTCATTGAGTTTTTATAGGTGAATATACTGCTCACTACGGTATCTCAGTTAACCTAATTAATAGCGATATCCTTTTGAAAGGGACGTAAGCAGCAGCCTACGGTACCCATTTTCGATAGAAATGAGGTGATGATGGTTGAGATAGAGATTATCTAGGATGGAGCATTGTCGCATCCAATTACAGAATTTGACGGTAATTATGCATGGCAGATGACCAATGCCGCCTCCTTCAAAGATGAGTACAATCTTTGAAAAGGAGAACAAGGGTGCGCAAAAACCTTGTCTTAGGGCCTTGGTACCTCCCAAACCAAAGAAAAAGCTAGTATGCAAGTTGCATGGGCTTAGTGGAGCTCGGTTGAGTTCAGCCAACCAACCCACAAGTACTGAAAGAGGTCTGGTTGACATTCGCATGGTCATGAACACGTGGCTACAAACTGACAAGACTGATGTCGGGTTCTTGGATTGCACGTACTCACAATGTCGCGGGGAGGTACCACCTTGGCAACAACCCCTCGGAAGAGATCATGTCCGGAAGACATGGAAAGTTTTGTATGGATCTCGTCAGTTTTGGTGGGGACGCCCGGCTAATTGGTCGCAGGGACGCTCCTTGTAAAGGGGGAGGATGTGTCAAATCATCAGCTTTCTGAACACGTACCACACGAAATATAGAGACATTCATCCTTTGTAACCGAGCACAAACTGGCAAGACATTGTTGATAATGGAAGTTCCAAAAAACATCGACCTTGCCACTAATACCCACGTGTAATGGGTCTTCGGTGAAGACACACCAACACTTTTGAAAAACGTACAAAGGTTGTACGTGTCTAATCACGCGATCAACACTGGATGTTGTACGTGAATGACCATAATCACAAAAACCACGTATGTGTGTGGTTGATTATGTATGAACGCGATGCAAATGTGTTGCGGATGACAAGGATTCACTAACGTGTTCATATGCATGCTTTTTGGTTGTATGGTTTGAACCATGATGTACGCAATGCTTAAACCTCTGTGAGCAAAGAGGAACCGGGAAGGTTCAAAGCAAAGGCATAAGAATGTAGCGTACAGACCATTTTACGGTTAGAAATGGTCGTTAAATAATGATTGAGTAATTTGGGTACTCAAAGCTCAAAATTTGATGAGCCAAAGCCCGTAATACATATGTATATAATGTATATATATATATGGACTAGAGTATAATTCGACTCTAGCCGGGAAAATATCCCTTCGCCAGATTTGAGACGAACAGAGTGCAGCAATGGGAAGTCCATCATGTTTCTCCTCCTACATTCCTTGGTTGGCGCAAGGGTCCTGCTTCCACGAGGCTATATCATGTGGAACGATAGATTTTTAGGATGCATGTTTACATTCATGCCCTATGACGACTCCATCCATTTGTGGCTTGGTTTGTCTCAACCAATTGGCTGAGGTGCCCTCCCCCCCCCCCCCCCCCCCTCCCGGGCCGACTTTTTTAAGAGCTTTTGTTTTGGTTCTATAGTTAGTCGCGAAACAGCCCACGGATGTTACAGAAATGCTTTGTGTGGGTACTTCTCTTTCCAGTTAGATTCACAGGGGACTAAAAGAGTGTGGTTTAAGAAGTCAGGAGAATCATTTAAGATGGCCAGTGTAGGGCCTGGAGAAAGGCATGAAGGAACATGAGGATGGGCCGGGAGCTCCAGAAGAGATTGATTTTCACAAATAATAGACAGTGTCAATGCTTTGTCTTGTGTCATGTGGGGTCGGGTCAATGAGGGAAGGAAGGACGAGATGTGCTTGATGTTGTGCGAGGGAGGAAGGAGGGAGGTGGAATGTGATGGAAGGCCAAAATTAGTGAGATCTTGAAGGGCAATGAAAAGCGCAAAGCAGAAAATGTGTGTGTCCAATGTCCATGCAAGAAGACTACGGGCTCCAGAAGTAGTAATAGAGTACTGGATTTAAGGTATAATAACGTGTTGAGCGGGTGTGTGTGGGGATGGTGGTTGGAAAAATGTGTCATGTAATGTGAATTTTTATGTAAAAACCCAATGTTCAGATTCTGGTTTTACAAAGGGCACGGAGCCAGTTTTACATACGACGTGGTTGTGGGCCACATACTTGTGTGCTTGTTCTTCAAAGAGGAGGTGTGGGGGCAGAATTGTTGTAATAGAAGCAAGAAATTACTGTAGGAGGAAGCGCCAACATGGGTGGACGGAGGGTAGTTTCAAGTGGCTGATAGGAGGATGTGAGAGGAAGAAGTGACCTTTCTTCACACAGAAAAAAGGTGAGGAGGACCTTGTGTTCCATTGCGGTTTTCTTGGAGCTAGGAAAGTGTATCCTCACTTCGCAGCCTCTAATTTAATGCGTTTCGTGGCCAAATGATCCTGAGGCCGCCTCTGGCCTTAGGGGCACATGTAGTGGCCAAGAACATAGGTGGAGGCCTGTTGAGATCTCTTGCTGTAAGTTATTGGAGCAGAGGAAATTGAGAAGGGGACTTCTAGGAATATGGATGTGGAAGACGATTTTAGAGTTTAATTAAGAGCCAGTTGCAGCAACTTTGGTCTGGATCGGGATGCGTGCTTTCTTCCACATCATACAACAGCTTGTAAGCATTTAATGACGTGGATCCATGCGTGGTTTGGGTCAATGGTGGGGTGGAACATATGACCTATAATTGGAACAGATTCTGATAGATGAGAGTAGGGAGAGGAGGGCACGTCTGGTGTGTGGCTCCCAAGACAAAAGGGAGGTGGATCTTCTAGTAATTGGTACCAGCCTACTGTATTGAGATGCGATATAAGGAGTTGGGTTGAGAGGTGGAATTCTTGAGGGGATGCGAGGATAATAGCGAACTTTGGAGGAGAGGGGTGGGGACGGTTTGTGCCCTTACATGTTCCACATAAGGAGAGATGCTTGGTATTGGGAGAGCCACTTACTTTCATGGTAGGCTTAGAGCGGCGTTTGTATTTTTGTAAGTGCAGGGTGAGCATTGTGTTTCAAGGAATTTGAGTATTCACATGTGTAATCAGAAATAGACCGTCCAATTTGGTGAATGATGTGTTGTTTGCATTGCGCTTTGTATTGTGCTTGTTGCTTGAGATGATGGATGATGTTTCGTTTGGATGATGGCCAGTGCTGGCTGAGCAGTTGAGGAAGATGAGGTTTACCCTAGGGTAAACTAAGCTAGGATGCATTCAACTTCCCTGGAGAGGAGAGTGACCCTGGAAGGGGAATTTCAGACAGGGCTGAGAAGTTGTCGTAGGTGTGGTCTGATACTTTGGCAGTGGTGAGGATGTGGAACATGGAGGAAATTGGAAATGTGAGCTTAGCCAAATGGTATTTGTGATCCAGGCAAGCGAAAGGGCCAAAGGGAAGGAAGTGGTAGGCATACTTGGAGAGAATTGAGTGAAAGGTGCAAACCGAGTCAGGGAGAGAGTGGGCTTCAATTGGAGTGGCTAGATAAGGAGAATCTGGGTTACGAGGTTCAGAGGCAATCCTTAAGTGAAGTCACCACGTTGAAGGTGTGGCTCTGGTTACCTTAGAGTTTGTTAGAAAATTCTGCCTGTGGGAGAGTTGCGCCAGTTTGTAGATGGAAGTGAGCAAGACTACCTTTATTTTCCAGTTTACATCAAAGGATATAGCACATGAAGGAATGAGTTTTATACTGTTAGGTATGAGAACAGACGGTGGTAAAATGTGATGACGCCAGCTTCATAGGTAGACTGAGCAAAGGTGTGAAAATAGGAGGGATGCAGATCAAGCTGTGAGAGTTGAAGTATCAGTGAGAATATGAGGTGTGACTTGCTAAGAATCAAGATGTGGCATGTTCTTGTTTGAAAAAAAATTGAATATGAGGTTCTCCCTATCCTTATAGTGGAGACCATTTCTCCAGTTAAGGTGATGGATAATGAGCCTACAAACCGCATGAGTCTTGTTATGTCCGAATAAAATGAGGACATTTTGTGCTTAAGGTGGCGCCAGTCGAAGGGGCTGGGAAGCCAGTAGTGTGGGATAGAATTCGTAAAGTGAGGAGATGATTTATTTTCAACAAAGATGAGAGGATTCCTAGGGGAACGAGCGTGATTAATGTAGAAAGGAGTAGGGGTAGCTGGGGTGCCATCCATAGTGATGGAATACAGTAATGAGGGATGTCAAACGGTTGTAGGAGGGGGGGGGGG
>SZWC01002643.1:23034-59906 GCA_023375785.1 Penium margaritaceum
GGGGGGGGGGGAGGTGGGGCTGAAAGAGGAGGAGGTTGAGGTGTGTAAGTGTGGAATGGGAACAGAGGAATGGGAGGGATTTTGGGTGGAATCAAGGGATTAATGTTCAGAAAAGAAGGAGTGTATATCCAGTTGATTCTATGAAGATAAATGCTGAGGAAAGTGAAGTTTGAATCCATCCTAGAAGAGGGATTTGGAGCACGGCTTGGTGGTTCAGGTGGTTTATCTTCGAGTCATAAGGAAGAGAAGGATTACTAGAGGCGGTTCAAACAGACTAATGGCATGAACAAGAAACGGGGGAGGAAGGGAGGGTAGGGTGGGGCTTCACTGCTCAACACAGAATAACTTGAACATTGGGGCACGGAAAGCCACCCTGGGAGTCATTGTGCCTTCTGCAGGATCATAGGATGGGTGCCCTTTGAGGGAAGGACCACACCGGACAATGTAGACGTATTGGATGGAGGTGCAGAGGAAGAAGGTGGATCAAATGTTTGCTGTTTGCGGTTGATAAACACGTAGAAGGGAGTGCATGGGAGGATGAGACGGTCCACAAGGTTGGGGAACTGGAGGCGAGCCTTGAGAGTCTCGAAGTGTTTTAATGTGTAGACATGAGCTGCTAGATTGACAAAGCTGTAGCCGGTGGAGGAGTTGAGAGTGTAGTACTTCCAACCATACCACAAAATCTGGCAGTTAGAGGAGAATCCAGAGAGGAAGATTCCCATGTCCAGATCAACAAGGTACAAGAGTGTGCACTTCTTCAAGAGACACAGAAACAAAATGGCTGGATTGTGAGGGGTGTGGGGAGAGCGACAGAGCAACGCGGAGGGGATAATATGAGAAGGACATGGCTCATAAATTGCTTCCTTGGTTTTTGTCATGAAAAGTTTTGAAGAATCAGGATGATGACGTGATGCTGAGAATAGTTGAGGCGCTGCTGGAAAGATTGGGTACACTCTGTAGGACGACCGCTGCGAGAGACACAACAACATTGATGATGCACATGCACAAGGTCTGAGAGAGTGAATGAGGAACGGAAAAGAATGTGGATTTTATGAGTATGAGTTAATAGTGGCAGTTCCGAGGCACGGGCCATGAGGCCACAGCGTAAAGACATGGGCCGACAGAGTGCAAGGGCCGCAGCGCCGAGGAGCGGGCTAATGAAGGAAGGCAGAGAGATGAGCTGAGGCCACAGCAGAGACATCCGAGCCGACTGTACAATAAAGATGCCGCAGCGACAAGGTGTAAGCACAAAGGTCGGATGGATCTGGGTGCCGCAGTACACAGGCACGGGCGTGCAGTCCAGCGGAGCATAAATTCCATGGCACTGGTGAAACTTGCAAAGGTAGCGGAGGTGATGATGAACGGCAAGAACTGGTGGTGGGCCATGAGGCCCAGCCAAGGTGAGGGCAGGGCAAGAGCCCGGGCCGAGAAGAAAATCATGGCAGAACCAATTGATAATGACCACAAGGCTCATTACAATGAGATGCAAGGAATACATAAGTATTCTTAGCCTAGTCCTAGCCTAGGTGCTCCACCTTCTAAGGTGGGCGATACGAAAGGTAGCGCCGGAGGCGTGCCGTTGCTCTCGTGGAATGTGGGGTTACTAAGCGGCTCCACATGAGGCGTTGGAGGTTCAGTTATACCAGCAAGAAAAGTCGTTGTTCTGGAGATCGGTAAGGCTCGATGCTTCTTGTGTAGTGAGGACAGAGCCGCCTGTTGACCAAGGGCGCGCTCAGGTTGATATCCGTTGGTGGCTGGACTTCCGGTAGATCCATTGCTTCCACGGTTATGTGGTGGTCGGTTGCCGTTTGCAAAAGTGCCGGTCAACGTGTAGTGAGTGATAGATCTGTTAGATTTGCGGTGCTTGCTGAGTGATTTTTGGAGGAGTTGTTGGTCTGGACCGAACTGAGACATGAGCTCCACCTGCAGAATATTGTTTTTCCTTTGCTCTGAACAGTTAGGATATTCCTGGAAAACATCAGATCGGTAGAACCTTGGAGATGAATTGTGGGTACTGGATATTTTCCTAACAGCCCCCCGCAGTACCACAAGGCCTAGAAGATGAGAGGGTGAAGCAGGGAAGATCTGGAGCTTCTGCTGTTTGTATGCTGGACCTTCTGCAGAGGAATTGTTTGATGTCTTGGCGGCTGGAGAGGTGGACCGTGCATAGCCTTATTTGAGTGATGTGTGTAAGGGCTGATGAGGACAGGTTGCTGGTGATGATTTCAGTCTGTATATGGTGATGGCCTGTAGAGAAGCTGTGGCTTAAGGAGTAGAAGTGAGCAAGGGGACGAGCAGATTTCTCGCGCTGCAGAGGAGGTATGTTTGCTTCCGGAGTTGCTGCTGTACAAACCGTGAAAGTCTGATGGATGGTGTAACAGTGTTATGCTTTCATGGCTCAGTTACTTAAGCTATTTCCAATGCTATCAGTTGCTGAGCAGTGGAGAGGATGCGATTAAGGAGGCCGTAGATGATGCCATGTTGCGAGGAGGGATTTGATCCAGGTGGACATGCTGATGTGCAAAGTAGTTTTGGAAGAGTGCAATTTTGTGTTCTTATGAGCAGTGGGTATTTTTAGAAACTGAGAGATTGGTGGGAGAAGAATGGTGCTGATGCTGACAAAGGAAGTGTTGTTGTTGTCGTACTCTGGAAGTGAAGACGTCTTTTGCGAGGCATGTGGGAGTTGATACATTTGAAGGTAACCCTGCTGTCTTGAGGCATGGAGATGGTCACAAGGACACTTGACTATGGATTAATGCCGGAATGTGATGAAAGGTGACTGTTGTTTTGAATGATGATTCCTCTACTTCTTCTGCTGTTTGGAGGGACGACAATAGTTTTCGTTCTGTAGGGAATGTTGCCTGAGTTCTGGTGCTGCGGTTGACAGCGACCAATGCTGAGGGATGAACAAATCTGGTTAAGGAGGTTGTGGATGCTGCCTCACTGTATGGCAATGCAAATTCTTTTGACTGTGGTTGAGCTTGGAAGTGTGCTGACATATTGCTGTTCAAGGCTGGAGAGAGTCGGTCGAGGGTTCAACCTGAGCTGTCTCGCCACAAGAGAGTGGAGCATGGGCATGTGATTTTCTTCTGCTGCTGATACTGCTGTTGCTGGTCTTGCTGCTTCATGTTCTGATTAGTTTGAAACTGCTGCTGCTTTGGCGATTTTAAGAAATTGATGCTGAGGAGAGGAATGGGACGGTCAAAAGGACAGCTAAGCTGCCACGCCGCAAGACAATGAGGACTGTGTGTGCAAGTGACAGGTGATGCTGCTGCTGCTGCTGCTGCTGCTGCTGCTGCTGCTGATTGTTCTGATGCTTTTGATGTGAAGACTTCTGTGCTCGCCTTAAAGCATATGGCTGAAGTTTCTGCTTGCTGCTACTGGAGAGAAGGAGAGAAGAGGCAGACAACACACACTGTTGCGTCGCAAGAAGAGTGATGCTGACTGCGAAGATGAGTGCTTCTCGTTGTGCTGTCGGTGCTGCTACTTCAAGGACTGCTTGGAGACTGGTGGTGTGAAACCATGCTTCCAAAGCGACATCCCTGCTGCAGATTGAGGACATGGTGATGCTGCGGCTGAGCTGCTGCTGTTGCTGCAGCTGCTACAACTTGAAACTTTTGGGCATCAGGGGGGATTTTGAAAGTGCTGATTGAGCCAGGAGCTTTTGCTCTGCTCTGACGCCATGTCAGGAAATGTAATAGGACGTTGGTTTGCCGTGGCACGAAGGTTCAGCTGGACTGCATGCTCGCGCCTTTGTGCTGTGGCAGGCAGATCCATCTGACCTTTGTGCCCACACCTTGTCACTGCGGCATCTTCATTGTACATGCGGCCCGGGAGTCTACGCTGTGGCCTCATCTCATCGCTCCACCTTCCTTTGTCGGCCCGCACCTTGGTGTTGCGGCCCTTGCACTCTGTCCACCTGTGCCTTGGCACTGCTACCATGAACTCGTACTCATGCAATCCTCATGATTTTCCATTCCTCATTCACTCTCTCAGCGCTTGTGCATGTGCACCGCACCTAGTGTCATTGCTGTTTCCGTGTCTCTTGCAATGCTTGTCCTGTGGACCCCGCCCAATCTTTCTAGCAGTGCCTCAACTTTTGAGACGCCAGTCTGGAGCGCGCGTGGAAGAGAGCGGAGGTGCCTGGATGACGCGGGGAGGTGATGGAAGTGCTTTTGACCCAAAGCTACGGCAGGATTGAATTGGGCCAACAATCGACAATCTTGGGCCCTCCCGGGCGCACTTGGATAAGGGTGTTTTTTTCACTGTGGTGTGTGGGTTAAAAACAAGTCCCAAGGGGACCGTGCCGACATATGGAGGCGATAATGCAGGCCATCTTACCCAGCAAAATGTACAGCTACAGCAGCAACAGCAGCAGCAGCAGCAGCAGCAGCATCAGCAAGTGACCCCTATATTCTTGATATCACAGGCGCGGTGGGCCATGACCGAGGCTCGCAAGTGCACCTCAGGCTTGATAAGCTCCCTCTGCTGCTCCCGCGCTGACAACCACTGCTGTACAGCCTGGTCCCTTCGCTCGTTCTTCCGCCGCTCTTTCTCCTACTCTGTCATTCTTCCCGCCGTAACCTCTTCTTTGTCAGCCTTGTCCGCGGGGATGCTCCACTCCGGCAGGGTAAGTGGCTGCTGAGGCAACTGCAAGGCACTTCGCGGTAACTGCCCAAACATGAGCAGGTGTGGGGAGAACGCAGTGGCTGAGACAGGGGCGGTGTTGAGATAATACACCGTCTTCTTCATTAATTCCACCTAGTCTTTCTCTTTCGCTGCCTCCACCGTCCTCTGAAGTATTTCGTGCATCCGCTCCACCAGTCCCTGCGACTCTGGGTGACACCTGGCGGAGTGCACCTGTCTTGCTACCCAGCGTGCCAACTCCATGCGGAATGCCCCTTGGAACTCTGTGTCATTGTCGCAGTGGATGATGTTGCAGCCGTCGAACTTGTAGAATATTTCTTCACGAATGAACTCTGCTGCCCCGGCTGTAGTCTTATCTGGCAGGGCGCGGACGAAGAGGTACTTCGTGAAGTGGTCTACTGTTGGAAATAAACCTCTTCTGGCCCAAGACGACAAGACCATTCCCGAAGATAATGAAATACCCCCTCCCGGCCCTGCTCTTGGGTCACCTCGCGAAATAAAGGAAATGTGGATCCAAGAGCTCCGGATCACCTCCGAGCACAACCAATGTCAACAACCCGCCAACGGAACGGCTGCCAACCGAGCAACGGTCAAAGCGGCAACAACCGGTAGCCTGCCGGAACACGAGCGGTCCGATCCTCGCGTGAAGACAAACGGAAGTCCCGCCAAGACACGAAGACCTTGGTTCATCGAACCAAGCCAGCCAAGGCGGAACCGCGAAGCGGTTCCGCACACAGCAGTCGCCATGGCCAAGCGGCTTAGACTGCTACTCTCCTATCGTCCTCCCTAAGAGGACCACTAGAGTTAGAGTATATGTACTAGACCTATGCACTAGTTGTTTAACCAGATTCATCGGTTCATCGGTCTGTGTTCCTCGCCTCACTTATCGCTTTGCTTCTGCTCGGCTCAGACCTCGTCCCTCCCCCACTCAGTTCCTTTGTTGCTCCTCAATAGCCCGCTCTCGGTACCTGAGGCTCGGCCCGCTGCCTTGCCCGGTCCTTGACGCTGCGGCAGTCCCCTCTGCTCACTCGCCCGCCCCTCAAGGCTGCGGCTCATACTTCCTTCAGGCTCGTGCTCAACATGCACCGCCTCCATCAAGCTCCTCAGTTCTCCTCTATCGTTGTCATCAATCAATCAGTTCATGCCTCCTCTACGCTGCAATCATCTTGACCATTTCGTGCTCGTCCCCTGACTGCTGCGGCACTGCCAACAGACTCAGCCCGCGCCTCGACGCTGCGGCTCGCCTGCCGGCTCGCCCGCATCTCGGACCGCACCCACTCCTCATTGTCTATGCTGCAATCATCTCGCTGACCTCCTGCTCGTCCCTTGGCAGCTGCGGCATCATCCTCAGGCTCAGCCCGCGCCTTGGCGCTGCGGCTCGCCTGCCGGCTCGCCCGCGCCTTGGTTCCTGCACCAAATCAGCTCATCAGAAGTGCCCGCACCTATGGTGCTGCACCCACGCCTTCCATCAACTTAGCAACAGCAGCACTTGTTCGGTTCTGCTCTACAATATGTTACTTCTTGTGTCACACTCTCACATGTCTCTGTCAGCAGCCTGCATCTTCGTCGAAGCTTCCGTTCTCACCGACAATCTCTTCACAACATCTTGCAGTGCATTACATTTTACTGACATCTACCACTGCCACCCAATACCTCTTCTTGTTCCATGGCTTCTGCGGCCCATGATAGTCGATATAGATCCTCTCCATGAGATCACCGTAGTGGACTGGCATATAGGGGTGGTGATCTCGCGGTCCTGGTCGCTTCAAGTCAGAGCATGTGAAGCACGCCTGCGTCACCTGCTCCACCATACTCATAAGATTGAACATGTGTACCTGTGTGCGGAGTCGGCGAGTCAGCTTGTCAACCCACATGTGGTTATGGTTGTGGCAGGTCTGCACCACCAGTTTCTGTATTTTTGGTGGCGGAACCCACACATCACAGTTCCCTTGTTCCGCGTTTGCTCGTTTCCAGAGACGACCGTCCTCCCAAATGTGTTTCATCACGGTGTGTGCCAATGCAACAGGCTTGCGGCAGTCGTAGCGGATGCCAAACTGCCGGTGCATAGCGCGGTAAAGCTCTGTCGCATGGGGCAGCAAGTCCTGGTGGTTGGTTGGGGTTTCGACGCGCTTGCTGAGCATCTGTGCGATTGTCCAGACTCGCCAGGCATGCATCTCCCGTGGTCCTCCTGCTTTCTCTGTGAAATCAGGATCAGGCTTGCCTCGCGCGCCTCCCAGCTCCTCCTTTCCAAGCACATAGTTAGGGTCTTGCTTCCGCCCTTTCTTCTTTTTGCCTGTTGGCACCGCTCCTGCCACCGACGCTGCCGTCGCCTCCGCTTCTTTGCCTCCTCCTCCTTCTGTTGCTGTTCCTTCACAGCTTCTAGGACCTTCATTTCCTTGGCGTCGTATACTGTTTGGAGTAGGTCTTCCCAGTTTTCAGGTCCCAAGAAGATCCGCGAGAGGCCCAGATCATGCAGCTCTTGCTCGGAGGGACTCCACTCATCCAGGTTCCACCGCTTTGGTGGGAGTACCGGCTGCTGCTTCACCGTAGGTGGCCGCGTCAACCGTTGCCTTATTGCGATTTCTTCCTCTTCTTCGGAGTTAAGCACCTCTCCTTTAGGCTCTGAAAGGTCAGAGCTTACTAACTCGTGAGGCTTTTTGCGGTTTCCTTTCGCCTTCTGACTCTTCACCAAGGGTACCCTGGTCTCTTCCTCGGTGACAGCCAAGACCCCTCGTGGCAGGGGTGGCACCGGGGCTGAATTCATCTCTGCCCGTGGAGGTAGTCCAACGGCGACTCCCGAGGGTGACGTGGGTCTCCTCATGCTTGCCTCTATCTCTCTCATCATCACCTCCAGCCGGCTGTCCACCATCTGCGCCACTAGCTCAATGCTCAGCCCTTGCGACGTGGAGGCCGATGACCCCTCGGCTTCTCCTCTGATCTTTTGCTGCTTCTTTTGAGGCTGTTTTTCCCCTTCCGCTCCTTCTTCCATCCGTTTTCGTGGCATGGTTGTAGTAACACGCTGAGTCTCTTGCCCTGTCCCAGCGCCCATCACCGCCTGTGTTGCTCCTTCCTCTACTTCCTTCATCTTCCGCATCTCTTCCCTCAGCAGTCTGTGGGCCTCCATCTCCGCTACCGTAGTCTGTGCTTCCTCATGCAGCTTCTTTTCCATTCCGGGGTCCCTTTCATCAAGTGTGGTCACATTTCCTGCGACCTCTGCAGAGGTCGTAACGGCGGTACTATGCCTGCCCCCGGGGCCTGAATGCGAACCTGTCGCAGAGTGTCTTGCAGGGGCAATGCCACCTTCACAGCGGCACTGACCCCCTCCCAAGCCTCCATTCCTCCTCCCATCTCTTCTTGCTGGTTCGCAAGAAGAGATGGGAGTGGAGACATTGCATTGGAGTTTTCAACGGAGAGCATGACCCTTGAGGTGCATTCGGAGGCACCCCTGGAGACCTTTGGGAGCTGAACCTAGATTCATCTAAAAAAAATCTCTCTCAGGAAGGAGAGCTAAGGAGCAAGTTCTGGATATGAATCAATTTCTCCTTCACACCTGAGGGCAGAAAATTGAGGGGGAGCACATCTCTTGACTTCCAAAGCAGGAAAAAAAGTTCTTGCCACCAGAACTTGGTGATGACTCAAGAAATCTTTGATTTCTTTGCCACCGAGATATGTCACGTGTGGCTGGGTCTTTCTACTTTCACTAACGCACTTATTAAGGAGGAGTGTTGGAGTGAGGCGATAACTGCGTTAGATTTCGGCTTCAGCATGACGCAGTCCGTTCCACTTTCGGAGGAGTTTATGTGAAGTCACGGATTTCACCGTGATTCACCGTGAATATTCCTATGGGAAATTTCCACGGTGCAGGACCAGATTATTCCTAGTTTTTAATCCTCAAGGATGTATTTAGGCCCTGGACGTGTATAACTGGTTTGGTGTGTCGAAGAAAGGTGGGACTACCTTGGCCAACTCATTGGAGTGATGTCCAGGGTTCGACAACTTGGCAGCTGCCTCGTACGAGGCAATCATGGAGAGTACGAAACCTATGAGGTTTGTGTTAGCCATAGTACAAGCATCAACGAGGTCTCCTAGCTCACACGCGACCTCGTGGAGGATTTACTGCATCATCATCATCTCTTCCAATGCTAGACAACATATTACAGCATCAACGTTTGGGACCGCCGGGACCGCCACCTTTAGTGGAGCAACTGGACCGCCAGGACCACTACCAGCGAGAGCAGTAGTATAAAAGGGAGCACCAGTTGTGGATCCAGTAAGCAATTCCAGTCTCTCCAACTCCATTGTATCAACATCAACCATTCTGCACGTCTGCGAGCCACTTGGTCTCTGTACCAGACTCAGACCCCGGTGCTGTTAGAGTTTTCTGGAGGTTCCCTCTGACGACCCACCGACTCTAGCAGAGTTCTGCTAGTGTAGAGAGGAGGTTTCCTGACATCCTGAAGGCCTATCGACCCAGAAGACGGTCGACATGCCAAGACTCTTATTTTAGGGTTGGACGCCTAGCAAGACGTTACGCCTAGTTTGGGCCACAGTCTATCAGGTGTCTGTTGCTGAGCTGTTCATAAGCTGTTGCTGAGCTTGTACTTAGTATTGTTGTACGTTGTATTCTTGTGATACAATCAGAGCTTCCGCATTCAATTCTCAGCAGTTGTACAAGAATTGCTTGGCACACCAAAGGTCCTGACACGACAGCAAAGCCAACCAAGCCTTTACTATGGTTGTACAAAATTCCAACATATTGGAGACGGGGTTTTGTTGAATACATCTTTCCTTTGCCATGATAGGTATTGTGGTTTTCAGACCCGCCAGTTAATGTGTATTTGAGCATTGTAGTCGGCATTGTTGATGTGATCAGCTGCTACGATCATCCGTCAATGGTCGTCTTGGATGCTGAATGTGGCAATTGCTAACCTGCTCACAATTGAGGCCGTTGTTGTAGTGGAAACAAAGGTTCTCAGGGAGGAGGTCACTGTTGGTAATGATTTTGCAGAAACGAAGTGTGTACTCTAGCACTCTAGATTGCTGATGCAACCATTGAAGCTTGTGCCATGCGTCGGACTTCTCCTTCGTTTTTTAAAGCGCACAAGTATGGCACGCATGAAGTCCATCTAGTTTTTTTATGAAGTCAGCAAGTCGTGCCACGTCAGATTGATCTTCTCGAGAAGTAAAACGCCAACTGTCAACGATGTGAGAGCGATCATGTGAGCCATTGATCTAGATCCGTCGGTCTCCTGCTTTCGTTAGATGGTTCTTAGATTGGACACAAACTTGAAGTCGTGTCATGCAAAAGCAAGACCGCAACGTCAATTTTCTTCTTGGTGTTGTTGACTTCAGCAGAGGTGAATTACACCTTCAAACGTTTTCTCTACATTTGAATCGTCGGTCCATTGGAGTTCGCACGATTGAATGACTCAGGAAGTGCTGGTTAAATTTGGGGTTCACTCGAGAGTTCGTGATTCCTCTCGGTGAGTTGTTGGAGCAGATGGGCATTGAGGCTGCCGAGTCCCAAAAGCTTTTGGTATAGATCTTCACTAATGTGAGCTTGTTAGCCGGTGCCTTCCATCGTGTCAAGTGTCGCGCCGATGGACAACCGCGGAGGCGAAGAATCTGTCAAGCCGGAGACTTGGCCATCACGGGATTGGCCATCGGAGTCTTTGGCGTTGCGTCATTTATCGCGAAGGTTGTCATTGCTGCATTGTTTGCCCGGAGAGCGTCGTTGCCTGCATCTTGCTGATCCTCCATCACGGGAGACTTTGTCGGTTACTGCTGCTCGTCGCCTCGTGCGCTCACTCCATCTCCATTCAGGACGATGGAGATGCTGCAAAGACTCGTGAGAGGTTGTCGCCTTCCACTTAATGCGTCGACTGTCCCTTCACTGCCGTTGCACTTTGATACCAAGTATTGTGCTCAGCGGAACGTGGATGGTTCAGAGGGATGAGGTGAAGAGCACTTGACTATTCGAGGAATTGGGACAACCAGAATTATTTATGTTTAGAAGTAAGTGTACGTCGATGACGAGTGTTGGACATGCATATACAATAGCGAGAAAGAGAATGAGGCTTATATTTGGTATTGGCTAGTCGAGCGACGCATGCGACGCCATGTCGTGAGTGGTCGCTTGGAGAAACTCTGCTAAGAAGTCGGGGGGTCTAGAATATTGAGGCACATCTTTATAAAATTCCAGCGCTGTCTATATGTCAACCGAAAATTGTTAGAATACCAATGCAGTCCGTGTCAAATTTGTTTTCCATTCTAGAAAATGGTTGAATGTGTCAGAACCTTTGGGATCAAAAGATTGGAGGTCGGGGCAAGTGCCTAAAATGCCCTTGGCCAAACGGCGTAAGAAACTTGAGGTCGACGCGCGCTGGGCTAAAATTGTAATGATCAAAATACCCACTCACGGAGTTTAAGAACTCGTGTAGGTCTGCGACGTAATACATGTGAACCATCCATGTTCGGCTCGACATAACACATTCTGCCTGGAAAAACACCGGCCGACGTAGCTGTAACACGGCGGGTGAAACGAGGTGCGAGCCTCTTTGGGTGAGTGAGCCCTCCGGACCCGATTGCTCATGGCAATCGCGCAGGTTGGTCGTGGAGATTAACTTCGTCGTGAAGTGATGTGTCTCACGAATGACTCCTCTCACAAGTATGCCCTTACCATGGTCGGAACGTGGAGCCCATTCTCGTCATAGGACAACCCAAGAGGGAGGATGGAGGATATTATTTTGGGTACACTTGCCGCATACCCACTGTCCTCGGAACTAATGGACGCCATACCAAATTTTTGCAGAAAAAGATTAGCAAGGCCACTTTGTCAAAAAAATAACTATAACGTCCACGAAAGGCAAATAATACTTGTGAGGGCCACTGTTAAAAACAAATACTTCAGATGTCCACCGTGCCAAAACTCATATGGGGAACAATGTAATTCTCCGCATACCCACTTTGACACTCCACCGAAGAACGCCCGACAACATGAAAAGAAAACCTTAGTCACTTACACAAAGACAGAGTAGGTCCCATATACTAATAATTTTCCTTTTATTAACAAGCATATGTCGAGAGTTGAAAGCGACTTACGTACTCATGATTATTCTTGTATATGTTTATTGTTTCTCAACCTTCGCGTGTCTCTCATTTTAACAACCTTCCCCCCAACTCTCTCACTCTGTGTTTTTACGACTTTCGATAAGCTTAAGAGTCCTCAAACTAGGAAAAAAAGTATCGCTATCGAGCTGGACGACCGCTCGATACCGACGCCGATACCCTCGATACCCTCTATCTATCTATCGATGCTGGAACCCGGACGGGCTGGCTGGCGGTAGTAAGCCAGTCCGTCGATTCCCTCTTTGGCTAGTCCTCGTTGGCATTTGCCGACGAGGACATGCCAAAGAGGGAGTCAACGGGCAGTCGACCGGACGAGGCCGATCAACAGCTCGCCTTTTTTGGAGCTCTTCTCATGTCGACGACGTCGTCATGAGAAAAACGCCAAAAAAATCTACGTCGACTCGACTCGACGTCTAAATTTGCGATGCAAATATAGACATTGAGTTGACGTCGACTTCTTTTTTATGTGTGGGAAATATTTCTCAGAAAAAAGTACGTCGACTTCGACGCAAATTTTCGCTCTCTACATTTTGAAATGACGAGGTGGCGGAGCGTGATTTGGACCACATCCCGAACGCGTTCCACAATTTTTTATAAAGAATTCATTTTTTGTGTTGTCTATGATTTAAAGTGAGAGAAAGACACTTACTTGGGTTTAGAATATGATATTGCACAATCTGTCAGAAGTCCTGTGGTCCCGCGACTGGAGCGCGTGACTGCAGCGCGACGTTGGATGATACTGCTCGTATCATCCAACCTCGCTCTTTTGTTTCTAACATCGTAGTAAACTGAAGTGAACAGATTAAGGGATAGTGTACTAAAATCCTGCTCTCTAGAGCAGGTGCTCCTAGGGGTACTAAGGGCGAATACGCCACATCCGCCGCCAGCTGATTACACGTGAGCTGTATACATAGATTTCCAGCATGAATTCGGTAAAACCCCCCACCTGCTTTTCCTGTTCTACACATCAGGGGCTGCCATTATTACAACTGCTCCTCGACGTAGTTCGGAGCATCCTACACCTTGATCCTGCCGCTAGCGCAAGTGATGCGCGCCTGTTTTCACAAATTTAACACTAGTTTTTGCAAAACAGGCTTGAAAGCGGACAACAAGCTTCCCACGAAAAAAGCTGCCCGTCATCGACAAAAACAAATTCTCGGTGCTCGTTTTCCACGCGATGGAGTCATTGGTCGCAAACTGGTGTCATTGTCGAGTTCGCCACAATAGTCCTTCGTGCGCAACCCAAGGTCGGTGCGCTAAAGACATGGGTCACATCCGTCGCCGCTGCCCGTTGACACTTTTTCCATTTGCGCTAGAAACTCTGAATTTTCTTCCTTCTTTTTGAACAACTGCGTCAAAGGCGTCACCGTGGTAAGCAACATGCTATTCGAGTCAAAATCCGCGTTGTTAGAGCCTCAGTCGAGCAGTCCGCGAGGCGTCTCAGAACGCGGGCTGGCTTTCGGTGTGAGTTCCACGCTCATGCACAATCGTACTTTTGAGCAAAAATCAGCTGCTTCGTTGAGCATGGCAGCGACACTGAAAACCTAGAGAACATGCTCTAAAGAGCAGGATTTTAGTACACTATCCCTAAGTGAACAAGACTGTTTCGCTCATTCACGTAACGAACGAGCGAAACAGTCCTCAAACGCGTCGGTGGACCCAGGGCCGATAGGCCCATTCGAGGGCTTTTTTGCTTGTTCGCGTTGCGAACGAGCACATAACGCAACCGTGGACATCAACGGATATGTGATTGTGATGTACACGAAAGACCAGCGGCCAATGTCCGGCGACGAAAAAAAGAAAGATTGTTATGTGGACATAAATGACACCCCCAGTGTTTTATGTACCAAAAACGTGACTATCTGTCAGTAAAAACAGAAATGATAGAAATTTCGTCACATAAAGGAACAATGAACATAGGATGAAATAAAATATCACGTGAAACCAATAAAACGTAAAAAATCATACTTCTGATACCCACTGTCGTCAAACTAATTCCTCTGAAACCAGTGTAGCACGACTTACTTTGCAATAGTGTGCGCGGCATGCATGATCTTAGGCACTTCGAGAAAAGTGGGTACAACATGCATCTTTTGTGTAAAGTGAGTACCGTGTCTAAAATGTGCAAGAAATGGCCAGGAGAAAATCCAGAGGCCCAAACAGTGGGTATAGCGGAATTAGGCAGTATTATTTTACTCGTCCATTTTGTCGGCGGATTGACGCGGCTCGACTAGATACATTTATCTCATTGAGTCAACCCATTTCACTATATTATGTTGTGCACGTGGAAACCCCAAGTTTCCAGCGTGATTAGGGATGGGGAGGTGGTGGCAAAATATCTTTGCGCGTGCGAGGGTTTTTTTTCACCACTCGGTGCCCCTGGTCCGATGGCGGCACTCGGCGGGGTGGTCCCGTCGGTACGCCTGCCGGTGGCCCCTCGCGAGCCCCCTCGTCATGGCGAGGGGCCTCGTGAGGGGCCCCTTGATGGGCGGGGACCCCACGCGATGTCGCATTGGGTCATGCCCAATGCGACAACGTGGGCCCCGCGCAGCCCATCGCGAATATTCGCGATGGGCTCGCGTTCCGCCGATGGAGGTCGCGAGACCTCGAGCGGCGGCCGGATAGTGCGAGGGAGTATCCGGTCGCCCTCCTGCGAATCGGAAGCTTCTTCAAAGCTTCCGGTTCGCAGGGCTGGTCGGCGAGGAATTCTCCTCGCCGTCCAGTCGACTGAAGCTGGGTTATCCCCATAATTCAAGACAGAGGACGCGGCAGACCATTTTTTAGGAATGGTGCCGATCTATGCCTCGTAACAAACTGACCTACGTTATGCCAGGTTTGTTATAGTAGCAATTATTGGGGCGTCCAAGGGATATGTTAAGAATGGGGAAGACCTTGTAGTTTGTTTTCCAAAAGGATGAAACTTGGTGATCAGGTAGAAATTGGGGGTATCCTGAAGATGGTCCGGCCAGAATGGGGGAGATAACCTGCTCNCCCCTTCCCCATCCCCCTCCCCGGAGTCACATGGGCTCACGCTCCGGTGCTCGGAAGCCCGAAGGTTGGACACGACCTGCAGCTCCCGCAGGCCGACAAAGACAGCGACTGGCGGCGTCCACGCGAAGCGAAACATGGCGACGCGCGTCCGCAGGTCATGCAAGCGCCTGAAAGTAGTACGACTTCATCCGTACGCATCCGTTATGCATCATGGTAGACGTCGATCTGCGGATCCCAGAAAGATGAGGAGCTTTGCAGCCTTGTGGCTGGAGGAGCAGGGCGCGAAGCGACTAGTGGTGACGGTGATGTAGCGCAACTTGCGCTACAAGCGAGCGAGCTTCGCAGACAGTTTGACATGACGAAACCCGGGAGGATTCCCGATTGGTCGTTGCGTGAGATGCCAGGAAGCTGCTGCACTCGCAGGCCGTGGAAGGCAACCACGGGCAACCCGACGGCGTGCCACGAGCAGCGGCGACCCCTCCCTCGACGACGTGATGGGAGTGCTTTCGCTGCGTTAGGGGAGCGTGAAAAAACGCGAGCAGCAGCAGCGCGGCGGGAACAGCAGGAACACCACCAGCAGCAGCAGCAGCAGCAGCAGCAGCAGCAGCAGCCGCAGCCGCAGCCGCAGCCGCAGCCGCAGGAGCAGCACGAGCCGCAGCACAAGATGCATAAGACCTGGTGGAAAGCTGTATTACCGATAAAGCAGTTGCATTCGCCGGTGAACGCAGTTGCAAAGAGTCGAAGTTGTTCGTCAAACCACTTCACTGGTGTGGCGTAACACTGAAGCACAAGCGCGCAGGGTCCAACTTGGACCATCCACGCCACATGAAGCCGAGACGGATTTTGAGTTGATCGCACTCGTCATCGCGCACTGGGTGACCTGCTTTACCTTTAAGCAGACCTTCGAAGCTTCGATCGCCGGCAGAAATTTCCAAGGCCTTCTTTCACACCCCCACCATCCGGGTCTTCCGGCTTGACTTGACATCATGGACTTCTTTGTCATCAAGGTAGAAGGGCGGTACGATGTTTGTTTTGCGAAAAGGGTACAAAGATTCTACCTTACAGTTCCAAGCTGAACGTCCGTTCTGCGTGCACGTTGCTACTGATCGCTCGCCGTTAACGACGCAAGGCACACCGCCACGCGCCTTCGACTTCACGGATGTGTCGTTGATTTTCTTTCTCGAATTTTTCACACCACCGAGGAAAAATGTGTTCTTTTCATGTGTTTCAATTGTCGGCTTCCTCTCGGACCATGATCTGCTCTTTCCCGACGTACGTGACGTATACGCGCAGGTGAAGCACGAAGGATCAATGCGCCGCATCACTGCGCAGAAACCCCTCGACCCTCTCACGCAACCTCTTCCCTTCTCCTTCGTCGGCCTGCAGCACACAGTCCGCAGACTCTTTTCCCTCCCAGCAAGCCGTGACAATGGCATCGTGCTCACCTACGAGGACGCGGACGGAGACGTCGTCACCATCTGCTCCGATGCTGACATCGCGGACGCTCTCTTGCACCAGCGACTGAACCCCCTTCGCCTCCACCTCTCCGTCAACTCGCGTTGTGTTCAGCCGTGCGCTTTAGAAGGAGCCTGTGTGAATCCCTCTGAGAATACTGCTTCACCTGCGGCTGCTACCACAACCCCTCCTGCCGGTGCTGCTGCTGGTGCTGCTGCTACCGCTGCAGATGCTGTTGCAGTTCCTGTGGCAGATGCTCCTGCCGCTATTGCATCTGAGATAACCCACGCTGCACCTGTCGCTGCTGTCTCTGCGACGGTAACGGTCGCATCCAAGAATGCAACGGCAGCAGCTGCAGCAACAACACCATCTTCTCCCGAGCAAGGAAAGATCCTTCCTTCCTCGTCCATCAGGTGTCTGAGACGAGACACGGAGACACTGTCTCTCCCAAGCAATGCGAACCTAGATGTGGAGTTCCTGCGGGAGCTGATTGCGGAAGTGAAGCGCGACCTGTCCGACGAGAAGGTGAAAGCAGCAGCGCGTGCCTTCAGCCACTCCGCCGTGGGCACTGTCGGGGCAGCAAAGGAGGTGGTCAGGGAGCTGGTTGATGCGGAAGACAAGGCGGGAGAAGTCGAGCGCGCCAGTGGACAAGGGTTGGTCGTTCCTGAGTTTGTGGTTGACCTGGCCAAGAAGCTCAAGGAAGCCTGTGGGGAGTTTGCGGAGGACATGCGGTCAAAAGCCCTTCCTGGCAGCGGCGTAATGTCACGTGATGGAGTCGTCCGCACAGTGGAGGAGTTGAAGGAAGGGATCAGGCAGCTCGCATTGTGCTTTGGCCAGTTTGGGCGTCAGTCCTTGACCTTCTTCCATGGCCTCAGGTCTTGAGATTGCGCTTGTATGGGAGAAATTATGTTGTTGCACGTCAACGGTACACTAGAAGTGCCTGGGCAGATGCTTTCAGCAGTATAGGACCCATTTGCACAACTGTTTTCAAGAGAATGTTTAGGCATAGTAAGACCCATTTGCAGTGGACGGAAGAAAAACACTCCATTAAAAAAAAATTGATGTTGGCTACATGACTTGGCTTTCAGCAATCTTGGTAGCTCATTGCAATGCTCCGGTGCATGCAGTGGTATCGACACACTTTTGAGAGTGGGTGTGACCGCCAGGGCTGGTAGAGGTATCTATCTGTACTGAGGTATACCCACCAACACTAGGGACTGTTTTTTTGTAAAAAGTTGGAAGAATACTGTACCAGTATTCTTGCTGACCTGCTAAGGTATCATTCCATCATAATGCGGTATTATGCCACTGTTTTACTCCCGTGGTACCATCTTACGAAAGAACTTTTTGATGCTGCTCTAGCGGCACCGAACTACTTGTTGGGCAATGGTCGGCGGCGTCTTGACGGATGACCGCTGCATTGACAGGATCATGCACGCACCTCGTGCGGTAGTTTTTTTGGTCTAAAGAACACCTCTCTCACTCCAACTTCCTTGCAAGAGGGAAAAAAAGGTTAACATTGTTTGTATATAGTGTTGCTTTTCAAATAGTGTTGCGACTTGGGCACATTGTGTCTCCCAAGCAATGCAAACCAAGACATGGAGTGCCTGAGGGAGCTGATGGCGGAAATCAAGCACACAGTTAACCTGTGAGGCAAGTAAGCCCTTCCAACGGCGACTATCACTCTCGGCGATGCGAGAGTGATAGTCGGGGACTATCGTACATCTTCTGATATGTCGAGACCGCCTACTACTGTCACGCAACTCGACAGCTTCATACACTCGTTTAAGACCTTGGTTTTTGAATAGCACTAGCTGAAGATGACGTCAAAATGACATCACGCACACTTATTTCCCTTTCTGTGATGAAGTCAAACACGTATTTTAAGAGCAACTCTGGTGAATACCTGAAAGGTGCTTCAACGACTTGCTGTTCTGTGCTTTAGCCTGCTGCATTGACATTGTGTTGCAATCTGTACATGATTTAAAAACTCAAATACCACATGGAAGCACCGAAAACCAGGCAAAACCAAAAGAACAATCTCTTCACACACCTGAAACTCCAGACATGAACATGATGTGCTTAATGGGCGTTTGCACAGCAAACTAGCACAACATCTCGACAACTGACTACATGCGAAGGTGCCACATGTCTCACACCTTGTCAATGATCTCTTGATTCCCCATCCAATTCCTCAACAGCTGCACCCTACGCATAGTCTTCTCACTCTACCATGCCTGAAGTCACTACCCGTGTGCCTAGCACGAGAGAATGCTCACTCGCATGCCACTGACGTGGCCGGTACACTCAGCACATCCATTGCAGCAGCGCACAGAATGGGCCACTGATTGCGGTTCGCGTGCCAAAAAGCAAGCGGGTTTGCATCTTTGCGGAGGCAGTTTAGACGCACGTAGGTTTCCATCTCACGCTGAAGTAGTGCGTCAACCGGGGCGGAAGCTGCAAAGACAGTGCCATGACGTGACCACTTCCAACCGGATGCGCGCGCCATGGGGCTGCGGACAACGTGCTGGCTATCAGTCCCAGAATAGCTTGCGCGCCTTGCAGACAGGGAGCCTGATGATGCGGACATGGCTGATGAGACCACTCGGCTTGCGGACAGCACCTGCGTGCAGACTGAGGTCTCATCCTCGCGTGCGTGTGCTGCTTCTGCAAGTGCCACTTCTACCTCCCTCCTTGCACGGATTTGTGACGACACACGGGTGGGTTGCATGATGTTTTCAGCGGGCGTTAATCCAGTGGCAGCCGGGGTACGGGGGGAAAGAGAGGGTGGGGGTGGCCGAGATGCCGTGTCTGCTGCGGCAGCAACGGCCGGAGGAAGCGTTGCAGTAGCAGGCATCGTAGAAGAAGCAGGGGTTGCCGCAGATGCAAATGGAGCAGCAGCAAGCATGGAACTCCCCGGAGCAGCGGGCACTGTGGCTGGTGCGGCAGGGGTCGAGATGCCAAGCATCTTGACAAGAGCAGCTGCCGCGATGCTACTGTTGTTCGGGCTGCTTTCTGTAGTAGCCTCAGCTGCGGATTCACGGGTCTACTACTCCTCCATGGCCTACACATAGGCCCCTTCGTACGCATGTCAGGATTTTAGAGGAACTTCTGGAAGCCATGAGGCCCTTTAAGGGAGCAGAAACAAGACGTCAGCCTGATGACATGGGTGCGACTGAGAGGGAGACTTGGAATGTTATTTGCGAATAGTCGTGGCAGTGTTCTGAGGGATTAAGTGCACGATGATATGGCAACCAGGTAATGCTGGCAGAGAGCTTTGAGGAGAACTGGAGGGCCGAGCGTGAACGAAGGCCCGAGGGCTTGGAGCTGAACGATGTGAAGCGGAATGAAGGCAGAATGACAAAGGAATGATTTGATAGAACTGATGGTTAACAAGAGGCAAGTGTCAACATGCAAGTGTACAAGTTTAAGTACTACAACTACTGTCAGTCCTAGGAGCTACGGTGGGCGATACGACCGTAGTCGCCTAATCTGCCATTCTGTTGCTACATCTGCTTGTGGAGCCGCTTTGCGGCTCTATGCAGTCGGCTGGTGCGTGTTGTTGATGAACGTGATGGGAGCATTGCTAGTTGGTGCTCCAAGGGCTGGCACGTCCATAGCTGCGTGTTAGTTCGGTGGTGGAGTATCAAGAGTCCTTGGTCGTGGGCCTTGTGAGCCAGCGGCTTGCGGTTCGACGGGCAGCGTACTAGCCGTGGTCTCGCAGCGAGGACCGAGTCGCGTCCTGGAGCACGGTTCACCGGAGACTTGTATCCTTCACGACCGGTAGCGAGGAAGTCCAGTTGTCGGTGGCTTCTGGTCAAGCAGCGACGTCTTGGTCCTGGATAAAGTTGTCGCAACGGAGATGCGAGCTTCACCGAAGGAAGGATATATTTGAAAATCCGGTGCTCGAGTCCGGAAGCCAGCTGGGGCAGATTGGAACACTGGTGGGTAGATGACAGATGAGAGTGTTCCTGTGGGGTATTTCGGTGATGTCACCTTGGAAAAACTGGAGAAATGTTTCACACAATAGCCCAGAAATGACGCGCAGGACCTCGTCCGGGTGCATGTTGGAAGCGTCGCCCTGATAACTCTCTTCGAAGTATGCCTTGTTGAAGCGCGGATCAAGAAAAGTTGCCAAGTGTTGGCAATTACCGGTCAAAGTGTAGAACCGGCCAACGTGCTCCACCGCTGCGCTCAATGAGGTTGCCAGGCAGCGGTGCACCACATGCAGCTCGTCGGTGGCAGCAGTAGCAGTGCTGCGGGTCTGAAGTGTTTTCTTGGCAGCGGCCTTGCACGCGTCAGCACTGTTCTGAAGGCAATCCAACAGCTCGTTGTAAAACGGAATGGCAAGTAAGATCGTGGGGATATTCTCATCCGATATGTCATTGGTCATATTCTTGAACGGCTCCAACACCTCTGCAATGCAACAAATAGTTAGCAACTTCGACCCGGAAAGCCGCATGCCATCCTCGCCGACGGAGGTCAGCCAATTCTCCAGTGGGCGAGGGCGCGCTGCAGCATGGTCACGGTGCTGTTCCATCTGGTACGGCTTTCCGCGTTGATTTTGCGGTAGGGGATCGGGTGGTTGGTGAGGAAGTAGGCCTCGATTGAGGCCTCGGGTTAAGGGCTGTGCGCAATGAAGACGGCGATCCTGCGCACCATGCTGTTGATGCGCTCCACTTCAGCGAGGATGTCGCCGACCCCGAGGTTGAGCACATGGTTGAAGTATCGAACGAACGAACTTTGGTGAAGTCTGCATGGTGTTCTGAGAGGAGGCTTACCATGGCCGAGTATACTAAGGCGTTGTCCATAGCTATGCAGTAGACCTGGTCGCAGAGGGCCCAGGTCTTGAAGACGTTCCTGAATACGCAGAAGAGGGTGGTGGCGTCATGGCGACCGCGGACCGGCTCGAAGCCAATCAGGATGGAGAGGCAGCGGCCGCCGTTGATGCCGTGAGCCGTGATGCCAAAGTGATTGTCATTCGCGGTTGAGGTCCACCCATCCATAGCAAAAGAGATACGCCCCTCGCAGTTCCACAGCAGTTAGTGGATTTGGAGCTCCATAGACTCGTAGGCCACGTAGATACACGTGCGAGGGTCTGAGGGGATACCAGCTGTGCAGATGGGTTGGCATGCTCCATCGCTTCTTGGAGCCAATCAGAAGGGATGGGGGCAAATGGGACGTCTTTTTCGACGAAGAAGCGCATGACGCACTTGCGAAAGTAGGCAGGATCCTAAATGGAACGTGGAACGGAGTTCCAAGGATTAAAGTTCTCATCGGCCTTGGCGATGTGCTGGCAGAGTTTGGGTGCCTCTTCGGGCCTCGACCATGCTCTTCGCCACGCGACGATGTGCTGCTGCGAGATGGCTCCACATGGAGCTGGTGTTGCCGGTCGTGATGGACACCGTCTTGTTCACGCTCCCTATCTGGTATAGCTTGCACTGTGTGGACTGGGAATCTCCCTCGACACGGTAGAAGTAGTGTTACACGTGAGCCCGGGAGCCTTGAGGCAGTGTAGTCGGCGGATCCAAGAACGGTTGTAGCACGGACATCTCCCTCCCTACGGAAGCATGCAAGAAGAAGTGCACTTGCCATCGTCATGGGAAAGACAACCTAGCACACGTAAGCATGCATGCGATTCAGTTTTTTCTGAAGGTGTAGGAACCGGTACGTACTGTGGCCGGATGGACGAAGAGGAGGGCTGGCGTTGAGGTGGCAGAAAAGGTGTACGAGGGTGGTTGAAAGTGACGAAACAGACATGTTAAAAACAAGGGACCCCGTTGATTCGCGGTACGGCACGACAGCAGTAGGTAGCTTCTACTGCGTTGGAGCAGGCTTCCGCCGAGAAACAACAGGTGGAGAAGTACGAGGTTGAAGCACACATCGAAACGCATCAAAGTGCGGTGCCTGTACGTCGTAGATGAAACCCGATCTACGGCCATATTGAGCTTTGGGGCCCAAGACAGAGCCCCTGCGGGCAGCATCGACTGCCGGTGGGAGGCTGGAAGAAGAAAAATTTCACTGCACTCAGACGTCATCAAGCATCGCTCGAACCGAGGATGGTCCCCATTATTTTAACGGCTCGATAGGCAGAGATGACTAAGCGGACCAATCACGTAGCCGTCAGATTATCCAGCGAGACGAGGAGAGCGACCTTCTTGCGGAGAGCACCGCTGAATCGTTTCTCGCCCTCCACAGGGCAGCCTAGCAGAACAGAAAAGTATTTTTACATCTACGATGNCTGCCGGTGGGAGGCTGGAAGAAGAAAAATTTCACTGCACTCAGACGTCATCAAGCATCGCTCGAACCGAGGATGGTCCCCATTATTTTAACGGCTCGATAGGCAGAGATGACTAAGCGGACCAATCACGTAGCCGTCAGATTATCCAGCGAGACGAGGAGAGCGACCTTCTTGCGGAGAGCACCGCTGAATCGTTTCTCGCCCTCCACAGGGCAGCCTAGCAGAACAGAAAAGTATTTTTACATCTACGATGTTTTATGAAGGGGCACATGAAATTGTTTCCTACGCGGTCAGAGGCCATATATGGCGGCATCTCCGTGAGAATTGTAATGACAGGTAGATGTAGACGAGACCCTAACCGCGTCTACGCCCATCGTCAGATGTGCCCTTCGATGAGATCTTTCCACCCATAGCCCAGCCTCGTTACGAAGCGACGTCAGTCGGTAGGAAGGTTCGAGCGACTGAAATGTCAAGCGCTCGGAAATTTAAACAGCCATTTCAAAGCATGGCAAACCATGAATTAAAATGCATAGGTCATTTACACAATAAAGATGGGTTTGAAAGATGACTGATCGGCTGTCGCGTGCGAATGCAATGAGTTTTCTCTTGCATAGACAAACGTACCCCCGTTGAATACACAGAGCCAAACACACTTGAGTTCAAACTGTTTTCACACGTATGAGACCGATGTGTCCTTGGAATCGAACCATGCTGCGTCGGTCGACGGCGCTGCGAGAGTGGTCTCGTGCCGCTCGATATGAGACCGGGAATTCCCGTGATAGTACTCTGACATGGAGGGGCTTAGATTGAAATCTTGTAGTGGGCGGTTGAAAATGACGAGAGGGGTAGGTTTTCGAGTCGGGCTGAACACCACTTGCGGTATGGTACAAGGCCAGTAACTGAACATGCTGCGCTAAAGTAATCGATCGCCCAGAAATGAAACAGGAACATTTACCTCGATGAAGTACACAACTACCTGCATCGAACTTTGGACTGTGCTACGCTGTAGATCCATGTCGATCTACGACCCGTGGTAGAGCTCCGTGCCCGTGTTGGAATACCTCGGGCGTAAGGAGTGGACAAAAGGTAATGCGGGCAGCCGGGTAGAAATAACATTTTCTTAGTGGTGGTCCTAGCCAGGACCAAAATCGTTTTCCGGCTCTGTACACTCCTTGCCCGTCATCGCTTGTGAGACACTCGACCTCAAAATGGCGGGGCACATTTCGACGGACGATAAGATCCACTGACCCAGCGGTAGGACCGCCTGATCGTTGGATCACGGCACGGTCGCTCAGGGGCCCATCTCCGTAGGAAGGTTTGCCCTTCCTGCGTAGGGATAGCCACTCGACGTCTGAGTGAGTGAGCGTGGCAAAAAAGGTTTTCCCACATCTGCCCAAGAGCGAGAAAATCCCTTCCGCCTAGGGCAGAGGGTGTCCAACACGGCACGACTACTTTGACCGAGTGAGATATTGAACTGACGGCATCGGCGAGGCATAGCGATGTGAGTTCGTACATCCACCGTCAGATCATGGATATTTTGATGCTGCGTCTCGCCTAGGCCACGTCTGGTAGCGACCCAATCAGGATGCCGAATAAGGGAAACTAAAAAAACATCGGACACGGAATGCATGAATCCCATCGGTAGATCTGCAACTGAGGCTGAGGATCGACGGTTCAGGTGTTCCCGGTCGGCTTATTCGATCACAGAGCAAGATTTCAGCATTTTCGTGCCTCTTTACACAACCCAACTGAATAAGTGCACGGCGTGGATTGAGTCTCGGACGAATGTTCCGTGCCAGGGGAAAAGTATGTCCTAGGCTACATCGAGACCGTTGTCTTACCCGGTCGCGCTTTTAAATAGAGCTACAATTTCAATGGAGGGGCTAAGTGCTAAATACAGGCCTTTGTGTTACTCAGTCGTACTGGATAATGCTGTTTCATTGGTTCGGCCACCACACCAAGAAATTCATCTGTCCGGAAAGTTCATCCGGAAAAGTGAAGGTCAAGCATCCTGGTTGTCCAAGTCTGGATTTATCCTTTTTAGCCTTATTGGGAAACCTTATTGGGTCGCTACCAGACGCGACCCTAGTGTCGCGCCTAGGATTGTCTGCAGGATGCTCCTCGAGTTCGAGAGACCGGACATTTGAATTTTCAGATTAAGCTCTCGCACCATCGCAAACCCACTTACTAAATAATACATTAAGAATGTTGCACGGCTTCCGTTTACAATTCGGAATCATATGTCCACAAATCGGAAGAGCTGCATCAGATTCAGTGCACAATTGTGGCAATCGCCTCATCCACGCTTCCAAGGGCCCCATTCAAGAAAATTTAGCTCCAAGACAGACACTTAGCAGCACCAAAGATCCACTGTTCCGCAAGCCCTCATGGCCTGGTACAAGATAGACGTAGCCGTCTTCGGGTTGCTTTAGATCTGCACCCTCCTACAAGAATCCTGTGAATCCACCTCACCGCAATTGGCGACTCGATGAAGGAAACTGTTAGAATGAGGTTCCATGGACATTTCCATGCATGAGCCTGCCTTCAGCTTCTGGGCCCCGTCACTCTGAACAAATCTAGATGAATGAAAGATTGACACGAAGGGGGTTCAAGCCCTGGTACACTAGCGCGTCCGTGAGGTCGCCGTCAGATACGATGGAGATAGTGTCACCTTCTAGGTCCTCGTATGTGAGCAGAATATTCCTGTAATCGTAGCTGTATAACCCGAAGACGGAGCGGATGAAGGCAATGAGGTCATCCAAGGCAAGAGGAGGTTTGTCTGTGGATGTGGACTTGCGGGCACAGATCCGGAGCATGTTTTGTCCATACTTCACCTGCACGCAAGAGCGAGGAGAGAGAAGGGAGGGAGGTAGATAGACGTCGACGGTGTCTAGGTGGTGGAGGATGACGTCGGTGTCTTCACCGACGTCATCCTCCAAAAGTACGCTGTCACCAACCCCAAAACACCTCTAGCAGATGCAGCCAACTTAAACACATGAAGTCCTCAAAGTCTTGCTTACTCAAGGCCCTTGAGTCAAGTCAAAGAAAGGAACACAAAGAAAGAATGATTTCCACACTTCAAACGACTTCTGAAAGACATCTGGATTTTGCATTGCCTTGTCACGAGACCCTCGTGGCTAAGCCCAGGCACACGGGTATCGAGTATCGGGTAATAATCCGACCGGACCCGCCAAGAACGTGTCGCGAGGAACCGTTCGCCAACAGCGACGCGGGGACGCCATCCGGATCCTCTCGGTTCGGCTGGCTGTCGACGATGCATTACTTTATTGTCAGTTGAACGTTGATGGTTTGCCACGCTTTTCACTGCGAACTCATTTGTTGGCAACATGGCACGGCGGCCGACGATGTGTACAGGCGTTGAACCAAAGGCCGCGTCAGTTCTATAACTTTTGGTGAATTGCAAAAGTAGGATAAGTCAGAAATCCAAAACCCAGTTAGATATATTTGGCGAAAGATCAATGAACCACTTCAGTCTGCAGGTGCAGTTTTTTGCACGTGACCGGAAATCTGGGATTGAACCCTAATCACCCTTCGAAAACACATGCATGAACATCACAAACTACGTTAATTCGCTTTTTGGTAAAGACTAAGCAAATTCAAGCCAGTCCGCCGCAAGCAGGTTCGCCATCATTTCATAGAAAATGATTGTGGTGGCACTCATTAGAGTACGAGGTTCATGTGCCATAATTGACGTGTAAGTTGTTCAGGGTACAGAGACACGGAGTAAGTTTTGTTGTGTGTACAAACTTGTAACAAACTCCAGGGTTTCTCATGCACTTTACTGCAACTTTATAATTGCGTCACCTTCTCTTGCCCACGTAACCTATAGATAGCCTAGCGTAGTCGAACAAACCAAACGTTAGTTTACTAGACAAATTTGTATGGTTTGAGGAGTACCGGTCAAATTGCGAGACACTCAAGAAAGTGTCACTCGTCAGCATGTGTGCCGGTGAAGAACGGACAACGATCTAAAAGACGGCAGCACTGGAGAGAGGAGGGTTTGGCGTTTGATTAGCAGCAGGCGTTGAGAGCGTGGAATTTCCTGCATCTCCGATGAAACAAAACTTTAGTGAAAGTGACTTTGGCACGTTTTTTCGAAGTCGCGAAATCTTGGCGCCATGCAAAAACGAGGTTGAGACGGGTTGCAGCCAGCAACGCGGGTTGCAATGCGAAACTGCCGCAACGCGGGTGGCTATCGAACGATTAACCGAACCCCTCGGTTACTTGGTTGCCGAACCCTACTCATGGCATGCGCACCCCGGGGTACCCCTCACCTTGATTACGTGGACTTTGTCCATGGTGAATATGCCCCGAAAGAAGACCGCAGTAAAACCTAATTCGCCGATTGATAGTGTTGTACTATTCATAGTTAGTGACCTCTTTTTCAGGGCAAATGCGCGGAGCGCATTTGCCCTGAAAATGTGTAGTATAGTGGGCAGGCCCGGACAAACCAGGCCTGCAGTGCCGGCCGGCCTGCAGGCCTGCCGGCCGAATGACGGTCTTCGCATGTCGAATGGTACGTTTCGCAATTTTTTTNATAGACTATACACAGATGAGCAACTCGTTTGTGTGGATAGTGTTGTACTATTCATAGTTAGTGACCTCTTTTTCAGGGCAAATGCGCGGAGCGCATTTGCCCTGAAAATGTGTAGTATAGTGGGCAGGCCCGGACAAACCAGGCCTGCAGTGCCGGCCGGCCTGCAGGCCTGCCGGCCAAATGACGGTCTTCGCACGTCGTACGGTACGTTTCGCAATTTTTTTGGAGAACGAAAACGAACGAGCATTGTGTGCCTACGTTCCGGCGTCATGGATGTCGGAAGAATATGGTCACGCAGGAAAGTTGATGACTAGTGTTGGCGAATGCAAAGTAGGATACAGAACAGAGAGTACATCCATCGTATTCCCGGACACGCAAGTACATTCCGCAGTTCTGTTCGTGTGGACACGAACCGAATTCGTTATGTTCTGAGATATAGAGATAGGTGTGAATGGAAGTCATGTCATGGTCGTCGTGTTCATATGTGTGACTAGTTTTCCGTAATCACAGACGTACACAGAACACTTCCGTGCAAAATACGACATTGTGAACAGAAGTGACATGATGCTTTTCGTGACAATGGCCACGAAAAACAGTGACGTAGAATCCGTCCTCTGAAACTAGGAAACAAAAGCAGCATATGTTTTTACGTACCCCACAACGAAGAAAGGAGGAGGAGGCTTTTGGTAGTTACTGAGAAAGCCGATGTATGATCCCGATTGCGTGGACCATGTGATAATCAGCCACGCATACGGCGTGGCTGGTTACAGCCCAGGCGCAACAATTCCGTTCTCGCAAATGGCCCGTCAAAAATGCGTGGCGTAAAATGCGGCGCGTAGACGTAGCCGTACACTACTGCCAGGTGTGATAATCTCGATGAAACCCACACCGGAGGCCCCGGGAGCGCGCCGCCAGCTGTGAGCGCAGCCACACACCGAGTGAACGCGTACGGCCCCGGCGCAACAGTTCCGTTCTCGCAATTGGCCCGTCAGAAATGCGTGGCGTAAAATGCGGCGCGTAGATGTAGTCGTACACTACTGCCAGGTGCGATAATCTCGATGAAACCCACACCGGAGGCCCCGGGAGCGCGCCGGCAGCTGTGAGTGCACCCACGCACCGAGTGAACGCGTACAACCCCGGCGCAACAATTCCGTTCTCGCAAATGGCCCGTCAGAAATGCGTGGCGTAAAATGCGGTGTGTAGACGTAGCTGTACACTACTGCCAGGTGTGATAATCTCGATGAAATCCGCACCGGAGGCCCCGAGAGCGCGCCGGCAGCTGTGAGCGCAGCCACGCACCAAGTGAACGCGTACGGCCCCGGCCCAACAATTCCGTTCTCGCAATTGGCCCGTCATAAATGAGTGGAGTAAAATGCGGCGCGTAGACGTAGCCGTACACTACTGCCAGGTGTGATAATCTCGATGAAACCCGCACTGGAGGCCCCGGGAGCGCGCCGGTAGCTGTGAGCGCAGTCACGCACCGAGTGAATGCGTACGGCCCCGGTGCAACAATTCTGTTCTCGCAATTGGCCCATCAGAAATGCGTGGCGTAAAATGCGGCGCGTAGATGTAGCTCTACACTACTGCCAGGTGCGATAATCTCGATGAAACCCACACCGGAGGCCCCGGGAGCGCGCCGGCAGCTGTGAGCGCAGCCACGCACCGAGTGAACGCGTACGGCCCCGGCACAACAATTCCATTCTCGCAAATGGCCCATCAGAAATGTGTGGCGTGAAATGCGGCACGTAGACGTAGCCGTACACTACTGCCAGGTGCGATAATCTCGATGAAACCCACACCGGAGGCCCGGGGAGCGCGCCGGCAGCTGTGAGCGCAGCCACGCACTCAGTGAACGCGTACGGCCCCGGCGCAACAATTCCGTTCTCTTAAATGGCCCGTCAGAAATGCTTGGCGTAAAATGCGGCGCGTAGACGTAGCCGTACACTACTGCCAGGTTAGATAATCTCGATGAAACCCACACCGGAGGCCCCGGGAGCGCGCCGGCAGCTGTGAGCGCAGCCACGCACCGAGTGAACGCGTACGGCCCCGGCGCAACAATTCCGTTCTCTTAAATGGCCCTTCAGAAATGCTTGGCGTAAAATGCGGCACGTAGACGTAGCCGTATACTACTGCCAGGTTAGATAATCTCGATGAAACCCACACCGGAGGCCCCGGGAGCGCGCCGGCAGCTGTGAGCGCAGCCACGCACCGAGTGAACGCGTACGGCCCCGGCGCAACAATCCCGTTCTCGCAAATGGCCCGTCAGAAATGCATGGCGTAAAATGCGGTGCGTAGACGTAGCCGTACACTACTGCCAGGTATGATAATCTCGATGAAACCCACACCGGAGGCCCCGGGAGAGCGCCGGCACCTGTGAGCGCAGCCACCCACCGAGTGAAAGCGTACAGCCCCGGCGCAACAGTTCTGTTCTTGCAAATGGCCCATCAGAAATGCGTGGCGTAAAATGCGGCGCGTAGATGTAGCCATACACTACTGCCAGGTGCGATAATCTTGATGAAACCAACACCAGAGGCCTCGAGAGCGCGCCGACAGCTGTGAGCGCAGCCACGCACCGAGTGAACGCTTACGGCCCCGGTGCAACAGTTCCGTTCTCGCAATTGGCCCGTCAGAAATGCGTGGCGTAAAATGCGGCGCGTAGACGTAGCCGTACACTACTGCCACGTGCGATAATCTCGATGAAACCCACACCGCAGGCCCCGGGAGCGCGCCGGCAGCTGTGAGCGCAGCCACGCACTGAGTGAACGCGTATGGCCCCGGCGCAACAATTCCGTTCTCGCAATTGGCCTGTCAGAAATGCGTGGCATAAAATGTGGTGCGGAGACGTAGCCGTACACTACTGCCGGGAGTGATAATGTCGATGAAACCCACATCGGAGGCCCCGGAGCGCGCCGGCAGCTGTGAGCGGAGCCATGCACCGAGTGAACGCGTACGGCCCCGGCGCAACACTTCCGTTCTCGCAAATGGCCCGTCAGAAATGTGTGGCATAAAATGCGGCGCGTAAACGTAGCCGTACACTACTGCCAGGTGCAATAATCTCGATGAAACCCACACCGCAGGCCCCGGGAGCGCGCCGGCAGCTGTGAGCGCAGCCATGCATTGAGTGAACGCATACGGCCCCGGCGCAACAATTCCGTTCTCGCAAATGGCCCGTCAGAAATGCGTGGCGTAAAATGCGGCGCGTAGATGTAGCCGTACACTACTTCCAGGTGTGATAATCTCGATGAAACCCCCACCAGAGGTCCCGGGAGCGCGCCGGCAGCTGTGAGCGCAGCCACGCACCCAGTGAACGCGTACGGCCCCGGCACAACAATTCTGTTCTCGCAATTAGCCCGTCAGAAATGCGTGGCGTAAAATGCGGCACGTAGACGTAGCCGTAAACTACTGCCAGGTGCAATAATCTCGATGAAACCCACACCGGAGGCCCCGGGAACGCGCCAGCAACTGTGAGCGCGGCCACGCACCGAGTGAACGCGTACGGCCCCGGCGCAACAATTCGTTCTCGCAAATGGCCCGTCAGAAATGTGTGGCGTAAAATGCGGCGCGTAGATGTAGCCGTACACTACTGCCAGGTGCGATAATCTCAAGGAAACCCACACCGGAGGCCCCGGGAGCGCGCCGGCAGCTGTGAGCGCAGCCACGCACCGAGTGAACGCGTACGGCCCCGGCGCAACAACCCCATTCTCGCAATTAGCCCATCAGAAATGCGTGGCGTAAAATGAAGCACGTAGACGTAGCCGTACACTACTGCCAGGTGACATAATCTCCATGAAACCCACACCGGAGGCCCCGGGAGCGCGCCGGCAGCTGTGAGCGCAGCCACGCACCGAGTTAACGCGTACGGTCCCGGTGCAACACTTCCGTTCTTGCAAATGGCCCGTCAGAAATGCGTGGCGTAAAATGCGGCGCGTAGACATAGCCGTACACTACTGCCAAGTGCAATAATCTCGATGAAACCCACACCGGAGTCCCCGGGAGTGGGCCGCCAGCTGTGAGCGCAGGCACGCACCGAGTGAACGTGTACGGCCTCGGCGCAACAATTGTGTTCTCGCAAATGACCTGTCAGAAATGCGTGGCGTAAAATGCGACGCGTAGACGTAGCCGTACACTACAGCCAGGTGTGATAATCTCGATGAAGCCCACACCGGAGGCCCGGGGAGCGCGCCGGCAGCTGTGAGCGCAACCACCCACCGAGTGAACGCGTACGGCCCCGGCGCAACAATTCCGTTCTCGCAAATGGCCTGTCAGAAATGCGTGGCATAAAATGCGGCGCGTAGACGTAGCTGTACACTACTACCAGGTACGATAATCTCAATGAAACCCACACGGGAGGCCCCGAGAGCGCACCGGCAGCTGTGAGCGCAGCCACGCACTGAGTGAACCCGTATGGCCCCGGCACAACAATTCCGTTCTCGCAAATGGCCCATCAGAAATGCGTGACGTAAAATGCGGCGCGTAGACGTAGCCGTACACTACTGCTAGGTGCGATAATCTCGATGAAACCCACACCAGAGGCCCCAGGAGCGCGCCGGGAGCTGTGAGTGCAGCCACGCACCGAGTGAACGCGTACGGCCCCGGCGCAACATTTCCGTTCTCGCAAATGGCCCGTCAGAAATGCGTGGCGTAAAATGCGGTGCGTAGACGTAGCCGTACACTACTGCCAGGTGCGATAATCTCGATGAAACCCACACCGGAGGCCCCGGGAGCGCGCCGGCAGCTGTGAGCGCAGCCATGCACCGAGTGAACGCGTACGGCCCTTGCGCAACAATTCCGTTCTCGCAAATGGCGAGTTTGAAATGTGTGGCGTAAAATGTGGCGCGTAGACGTAGCCGTACACTACTGCCAGGTGTGATAATCTTGATGAAACCCACACCGGAGGCCCCGGGAGCGCACCGACAACTGTGAGTGCAGCCACGCACCGAGTGAACGCGTACGGCCCCGGCGCAACAAATTCGTTCTCGCAATTGGCCTGTCAGAAATGTGTGGCGTAAAATGCGGCCCGTAGACATAGCTGTACACTACTGCCAGGTGCGATAATCTCGATGAAACCCACACCGGAGGCCCCGGGAACGCGCCGGCAGCAATGAGCGCAGCCACGCACCGAGTGAACGAGTACGGCCCCGGCGCAACAATTCCGTTCTCGCAATTGGCCCGTCAGAAATACGTGGCATAAAATGCGGCGCGTAGACGTAGCCGTACACTACTGCCAGGTGCGATAATCTCGATGAAACCCACACCGGTGGCCCTGGGAGCGCGCCGGCAGCTGTGACGCGGCCACGAACCGAGTGAACGCGTACGACCCCGGCGCAACAATTCCGTTCTCGTAAATGGCCTGTCAAGAATGCGTGGCGTAAAATGCGGCACGTAGACGTAGCCGTACACTACTGCCAGGTGTGATAATCTCGATGAAACCCACACCGGAGGCCCTGAGAGCGCGCCGGCAGCTGTGAGCGCAGCCATGCACCGAGTGAACGCGTACGGCCCCGGTGGAACACATCCGTTCTCGCAATTGGCCCGTCAGAAATGCGTGGCGTAAAATGCGGCGCGTAGACGTAGCCGTACACTAGTGCCAGGTGTGATAATCTTGATGAAACCCACACCGGAGGCCCCGGGAGCGCGCCGGCAGCTGTGAGCGCAGCCACGCACCGAGTGGACGCGTACGGCCCCGGCGCAACAGTTCCGTTCTCGCAATTGGCCCGTCAGAAATGCGTGGCGTAAAATGCGGCGCGTAGACGTAGCCGTACACTACTGCCAGGTGTGATAATCTCGATGAAACCCACACCGGAGACCCCGAAAGCGCGCCGGCAGCTGTGAGCGCAGCCACGCACCGAGTGAACGTGTACAGCCCCGGCGCAACAATTCTGTTTTCGTAAATGGCCCGTCAGAAATGCGTGGCGTAAAGTGTGGCGCGTAGAGGTAGCCGTACACAACTGCCAGGTGTGATAATGTTGATGAAACCCACACCGGAGGCCCTGAGAGCGCGCCGGCAGCTGTGAGCGCAGCCACGCACCGAGTGAACGCGTACGGCCCCGGTGGAACAGTTCCTTTCTCGCAATTGGCCCGTCAGAAATGTGTGGCGTAAAATGCGGCGCGTAGACGTAGCCGTACACTACTGCCAGGTGCGATAAACTCGATGAAACCCACACCGGAGGCCCCGGGAGCGCGCCGGCAGCTGTGAGCGCAGCCACGCACCGAGTGAACGCGTACGGCCCCGGCGCAACAATTCCGTCCTCGCAATTGGCCCGCCACAGATGCGTGGCGTAAAATGCGGCCTGTAAACATATTCGTACACTACTGCCAGGTGCGATAATCTCGATGAAACCCACACCGGAGGCCCCGGGAGCGCGCCGGCAGCTGTGAGCGCAGCCACGCACCGAGTGAACGAGTACGGCCCCGGCGCAACAATTCCGTTCTTGCAATTGGCCCGTCAGAAATGCGTGGCGTTAAATGCGGCGCGTAGACGTAGCCGTACACTACTGCCAGGTGCGATAATCTCGATGAAACCCACACCGGAGGCCCCGGGAACACGCCGGCAGCTGTGAGCGCAGCCACGCACCGAGTGAACGTGTACGGCCCCGGCACAACAATTCCGTTCTCGCAATGGGCCTGTCAGAAATGTGTGGCGTAAAATGCGGCGTAGCCGTACACTAATTCCAGGTGCGATAATCTCGATGAAACCCACACCAGAGGCCCCGGGAGCGCGCTGACAGCTGTGAGTGCAGCCACGCGCCGAGTGAACGCGTACGGCCCCGGTGCAACAATTCTGTTCTCGTAAATGGCCCGTCAGAAATTTGTGGCGTAAAAATTGGCGCGTAGAGGTAGCCGGACACTACTGCCCGGTGTAATAATCGCGATGAAACCCACACCGGAGGCCCCGGGAGCGCGCCGGCAGCTGTGAGCGTAGCCACGCACCGAGTGAACGTGTACGGCCCCGGCGCAACACTTCCGTTCTCGCAATTGGCTCGTCAGAAATGCGTAGCGTAAAATGCGGTGCGTAGATGTAGCCGTACACTACTCCTGGGTGCGATAATCTCGATGAAATCCACACCGGAGGCCCCGGGAGCGCGCCGGCAGCTGTGAGCGCAGCCACGCAACGAGTGAACAAGTACGGCCCCGGCGCAACAATTCGTTCTCGCAAATGGCCCGTCAGAAATGCGTGGCGTAAAATGCGGTGCATAGTTGTAGCCGTACACTACTGCCAGGTGCGATAATCTCGATGAAACCCACACCGGAGGCCCCGGGAGCGCGCCGGCAACTGTGAGCACAGCCACGCACCGAGTGAACGCATACGGCCCCAGCGCAACAATTCCGTTCTCGCAATTTCGCCCGTCAGAATTGTGTGGCATAAAATACGGTGCGTAGACGTAGCTGTACACTACTGCCAGATGTGATAATCTTGATGAAACCCACACCGGAGGCTGCGGGAGCGCGCCGGCAGCTGTGAGCGCAGCCACGCACCGAGTGAACGCGTAAGGCCCCGGCGCAACAATTCCATTCTCGCAAGTGGCCCGTCAGAAATGCGTGGCGTAAAATGCAGCGCGTAGACGTAGCTGTACACTACTCCCAGGTGCGATAATCTCAAAGAAACCCACACCGGAGGCCCCGGGATCGCGCCGGCAGCTGTGAGCGGAGCCACGCACCGAGTGAACACGTACGGCCCCGGTGCAACAATTCTGTTCTCGCAAATGGCCCATCAGAAATGCATGGCGTAAAATGCGGCGTGTAGACGTAGCCGTACACTACTGCCAGGTGCGATAATCTCGATGAAACCCATACCGGAGGCCCCGGGAGCGCGCCGGCAGCTGTGAGCGCAGCCATGCACCGAGTGAACGCGTACGACCCTGGTGCAACAATTCCGTTCTCGCAAATGGCCCGTCAGAAATGCGTGACGTAAAATGCGACACGTAGACGTAGCCGTACACTACTCCCAGGTGCAATAATCTCGATGAAACCCACAACGGAGGCCCCGGGAGCGCGCCAGCAGCTGTGAGCGCAGCAACGCACCGAGTGAACGCGTACGGCCCCGGCGCAACAGTTTCGTTCTCGCAAATGGCCCATCAGAAATACGTGGCATAAAATGCGGCGCGTAGACGTAGCCGTACACTACTGCCAGGTGCGATAATCTCGATGAAACCCACACCGGAGGCCCCGGGAGCGCGCCTGCAGCTGTGAGCGCAGCCACGCACCGAGTGAACGCGTAACGCCCCGGCGCAACAATTCTTTTCTCGCAAATGGCCCGTCAGAAATACGTGGCGTAAAATGCGGTGTGTAGACGTAGCCGTACACTACAACCAGGTGTGATAATCTCGATGAAACGCACACCGAAGGCCCGGGGAGCGCGCCGGCAGTTGTGAGCGTAGCAACCCACCGAGTGAACACGTACGGCCTCGGCGCAACGATTCCGTTCTCGCAAATGGCCCGTCAGAAATGCGTGGCGTAAAATGCTGCGCGTAGACGTAGCCGTACACTACTGCCAGGTGCAATAATCTCGATGAAACACTGTAACGGGCCATGTCTCCAGCTCCTGCTCTGATGTCGTTGTCGGAGTTCGCAGAATGGCGTTCTCAGTCCGCGTCAGGGGTTTACCCCCTTTGCGAGACTGAGGGGCAATCGTCATCAACGACCCAGAGCAGGGAGACTCGAATATTTCGAGTCTCTGGAGGCCCATTTCCGTTTTTAACCAAACCCCTGGTTTTGGGACCCAAACCGGGGGTTTTGACCTCGAACTCGTGTGTTCGCACGAGTTATTCCGTTTGTTTTACGTCGAAGTTCGTCATAAACGAACTTCGAGTTTCATTTTGTCGTTCTGGCACGAAATCATCGCGTGCGAGGCACGCTGGCGATTTCGCGCCAGGCTTTTTGTCCTCACCATCACTCCCCCTATCCCTCGTCCTCTCTTGTACGTTTGCAAGGAGGGCGAGGGGGGACGAGGGCACGAGGCCACGAGGCCTCGCCCTCGAGGCCCTCGTGGCCTCTCAGCCGCCGATCCGGTTGAGGCCGCGATCGGCGGCTGTCGGCTGGCCGGCCGGTGGCCGGCCGGTCACTTGGCCGGCCGCCGGCCGTCCAGCCGGCCGGCAGCGAGCTGGCCGACGACCAGCGAACTGCTGGCCGCCGGCCAGCCCTCGCTGATGCGAGGGGTGGTGCGCAACCACCCCTCGCATCGGCGAGGAGGGAGGGCCGAACCGGCCCTTCCGCTACATTCCTCCCCACTTATTATGAACCGTCCCGGTTCATGAACAACAAGTAGGATTGTCAGTCAGTGAGTCATCAACATTGTGAAAGAAAATTAATAATTTCAATCACCAGCTAAACATGAACACGTGCATGGTACGTAGACCTAAGCTGCAGCTTGTAGGTCAGCACGGCTAGCGGCCTCCCCCTTTTAGGCTGGAGCGTCCGCGCGACAACCATGTTGGGCGTCCCCAACCTCCTATGGTCGCTGTCCATGAATGCTCCCCTGTGGGAATGTTGTTCACTTTTCCGCGTTCAGGTGGTACCTCCTGCCACGCGTCGATCTGTGCGAGCTGCAAGCTCGCTCCAGTACTCGTTGACCACCCCTGTGGGCAACCGAGATTCGGGCTCCCATGAATTATGTTCAGGTCCACAACCGGCCCAATGGACGAGGTACTCCCTGACAACGCGCGACCGAAGAGTACGCTCTCGGTGCTGGAGTAGGCGAAGGACCTCGTATTGGCCGTCGGCAGCCAGGACTGCTGGCGGTGGCTGAACGGTTCCTTCTGCCGTGTATGGAGCCAGCAGGCTCACATGAAACACGTCATGTATCTTCATACTCGGCGGAAGTAGCAATCGGTATGCCACTGGCCCGATGCGTGC
>SZWC01002643.1:62706-79384 GCA_023375785.1 Penium margaritaceum
GTCGCCACCACTAAGCAGGTTCGGTCATGCATCTCCTCTGGTGATGCAAGATTTAGTGGGCAATGTCGATCAGCAAGTGCAGAATGAGGTTCAATGAGAGGGGAGAAAACAACAGAGAAATTTGAACTCGTCAAAAACTCAAATTGTTTAACATCCTCGTCTGAAAACATGAATTCACACTCGTGATCCAGTTTTACCCCTGAGTGGTCCCCACTGACGTCACTTAGGGGTGGGGAAAACCCGCCCCACGGCCCTGTTCGTTACCACGGCCGGGCCCATTGCCGTGACCACGACCCTGTCCACGGCCTTGTCCGCGGCCTCCTACTGCGCCATCCCCACGAGGTGCTGCTACTGCAGCTAGCGCCGCGGCCTCTTGCCCACCACCAGCAGCCTCAGGGCACTGAGCCCTAAAGTGGCCCGGCTGCATGAAGTTGTGGCAGAGCCCTTCGCGGAAGGATACGTTGCGACGCTCACGCGCCGCCTGCAGCTCGTCATTCTCGCGGCTGCGCTTGTTGTGGGGACCCTTGTGTCCACCAGCCTTCTTGGCTGGAGGGTTTGTAGGCTGCTTGCCCTTGGTCCCGCCTCGCTGTCCGGCAGACCCACCAGCCCCTGCAGTGTCCACGCGCATGTCGCGCCCTTGATGTGCACGCGCGTTCGGCTGTGCATCAGAGTAGTGCTTCGGGTTCGCCGAATACACTTCGCTTATGTAGTCGCGCAACGCCCTCCAGCTTGTCCAAGCTTGGCCAATGGCTGTTGTGGTGGTCTTGTCCTTCAGCTTCTCGCTGGCGAGACCATCACGGAAGTACTCCAGCAGCATGCACTCTGGGTACTTGAACGTCTGAGTCCCATCGCCCTCGGTGAAGCTTTCGGCTTCCTCCACGAGTGCGGTGAACTCGCTCAAGTAGTATTCGAGCGAGCTGCCCAGCTGCCTGAAGTCCTTGATCTTGTGGAAGGCGCGCTGCGCCTCCTCACGTTGGGTGCACTTCTTGCGCATGATCGCGCAGAAGGCCTCCCACGGCATGGGCTGCCACTCAAGGTGCGGCTGCTGCGCAGTCCACTCCTTGACCACGTACTTGAAGAGTTTATCTTCAAGCCGCGTCGTGGCAAGGTCGCCCCACTGGCTGAGTGGAGCCTTGTGGACGCGTAGCACGTGCTCCATGCGGTTCAGCCAGTCGGTCAGCTTCACGCCCTTCCGGAAGATCTCCACACTGTGGAGGAAGGACGTGTTCATGACCGGCCCCGAAGTCGTCGAGGTAGGCAGGTCGTCGCTGCCACCGGCAGTGGCATCCGCAGCTGCGACACGCTGCACTTGCTGCTGCATCCGCACCTGGGTCACGCTCTGCAACGCCTTGTCGAGGTCGTTGCATCGGCGGCTTGCCTCGTGGGCGGCCAGGCGCTGCAGCTGGCGATCACGGTCAAGATCCGTGATGCTCTGCCCGACGTGGGCCAGCAGGTTGGCGAACGCGAACTTGAGCTCTGATGTCGTCAGAGCGTCGGCGATAGCCTCCAGGGCTTCGCGTTGTCCGTGCACCCTTACCCACTGCAAGAGGGTACGGTTCGCGNTCTCCACCGTCGGTGGTGATCTTCAGTCGGCCTGCCGCCTCAGCAGCAAACTCCGCAAGCCTGCGACGGCCATCGCGAATTGCCTTTGCGGCGTCGTCGTCCGGCTCGTTCTCGCGGGAACTTCCCGTGTGACTGCTTTCAGCGCCCTTGCTGCTCTCGGCCGTCTCGCTGCCGTCGGCAGCTTCAGGCGCTGCGGCAGGTGCCTTTCCCTTCTCGAGCGATCGGCTCGAGTTTGTCGCACGACGATGGCGATGGTCGCGATCCTCATCGCCTTCGCCATCGTCGGCGTCGTGCTCTTCGTCGGGGTCTTCCTCCGGAAGATCCTCCTCCATTGCGTCGTCCGTCGCATGGGGATCGCCCGTATGCGTGTTGACGTGCTCGTCGAGCACCTTTGCGGCCTCCGCACGCTTCTTGGTGTCGCCGAGGTTGGCGTCGGTTGCCTTAGGCGGCATGGTCGCCTTAGGCGACACGGTTACCTTAGGCGGTACGGTTGCCTTTCGGTTGGCAACCGTGCTCGCGGCGGCGGCTCCCAAAACTTGGAGTCCGCCAAGGGCGCGTGGTGAGAACGTCACCACCTTGCCCTTGTTGGCCTTAGACGGTGCGGCACTTGCCATCCCGTCGCTCGTGCGACTAGCACGTGAAGGTTGTTGTGGGGATCACCCCACAACGAGGAGGATTCGCCTCCTTAGGCGTTGCTCTCACGATCGGTGAGGCAATTTTAATTTATAATTCTATTTTCCTAGGCCGCCACGTCGGCACAAGGTCGTGGGTTTATAACTAGTCCTCCTAGGCTGTGACTCACGGCACTTGGTAGCAACTAGGGTCTAGGAAAACAGAAAATCAAAATACAAGGGAGTAGCAAGGATTGTGAGTACCGCTCACAAAACTAAGACAAAGAGCATGAAGAGAAGTACAAGGTCTAGGACAAAAGAAACTACTTTTTTTCTTGTCTTCTTGTCTTCTTGTCTTCCTTGGCGTCCTCTTGTCTTCCTTGGCCTCCTCTTGAGTCTTCTTTGCGCGTCTTGCGCCCCTTGGCGACGTCCTCCTCGAGCCGCCGTCGTTGGAGGAGCCGCCAAAAATCCCCAAGGTGGAGCCCTCCTTCTTCTTAGGGTGCTCTCAGGTCGTGAGAGCCCCTAAGCTTGGAGAGGGACGCTGTCCCAATTTTTTTTGATGAAGGGGTTTTGAAGGAGACTTGAAGATGAGGAGGATTTTGTGGTTTTTGAGGTGGGAACTCCCCAACCCGCCCCACAAAAATCCTCCCAGCCCCTTGGAAGTGTGGAGAGGCTGGAAGAAAGACTCTCCACCAAGTAGAGTTTTTTTTTCAGCTCTCTAACGCATTTTACGGCGCTTGAATCCGTCAAGTGTTGACGCCGTAGTCCCTTCTGGCGTTTCTGCTGCTGCTTGCAGCTACCGGCGGCGTTTTATCTATGTCGTAGCCGCCGTTTCCGTCGAACCCTTGGTCGCGAGGGTCGTCTCGCTCTGAGAACCACTGTAACGGGCCGTGTCTCCAGCTCCTGCTCTGAAGTCGTCGTCGGAGTTCGCAGAATGGCGTTCTCAGTCCGCGTCAGGGGTTTACCCCCTTCGCGAGACTGAGGGGCAATCGTCATCAACGACCCAGAGCAGGGAGACTCGAATATTTCGAGTCTCCGGAGGNTCACTTGGCCGGCCGCCGGCCGTCCAGCCGGCCGGCAGCGAGCTGGCCGACGGCCAGCGAACTGCTGGCCGCCGGCCAGCCCTCGCTGATGCGAGGGGTGGTGCGCAACCACCCCTCGCAACGGCGAGGAGGGAGGGCCGAACCGGCCCTCCCGCTACAAACACACACCGGAGGCCCCGAGAGCGCGCCGGTAGCTGTGAGCGCAGCCACATCGAGTGAACGCGTACGGGCCTGGTGCAACAATTCCGTTCTCGCAATTGGCCCATCAGAAATGCGTGGCGTAAAATGCGGCATGTAGACGTAGCCGTACACTACTGCCAGGTGCGATAATCTCGATGAAACCCACACCGGAGGTCCCGGGAGCGCGCCGGCAGCTGTGAGCATAGCCTAACACTGAGTGAACGCGCACGGCCCCGACGCAACAATTCCGTTCTCGCAATTGGCCCGTCAGAAATGCGTGGCGTAAAATGCGTCGCGTAGACGTAGCCGTACACTACTGCCAGGTGTGATAATCTCGATGAAACCCACACCGGAGGCCCCAGGAGCGCGCCGGCAGCTGTGAGCGCAGCCACGCACCGAGTGAACGCGTACGGCCCTGGCGCAACAATCCGTTCTCGCAATTGGCCCGTCAGAAATGCGTGGCGAAAAATGCGGCACGTAGACATAGCCGTACACTCATGCCAGGTCCGATAATCTTGATGAAACCCACACCGGAGGCCCTGGGAGCTCGCCGGCAGCTGTGAGCGCAGCCACGCACCGAGTGAACGCGTACAGCCCCAGCGCAACAATTCCGTTCTCGCAAATGGCCAGTCAGAAATGCGTGGCGTAAAATGCGGCGCGTAGACATAGCCGTACACTACTGCCAGGTACGATAATCTCGATGAAACCCACACATGAGGCCCTGTGAGCGCGCTGGCAGCTGTGAGCGCAGCCACGCACCGAGTGAATGCGTATGGTCCCGGTGCAACATTTTCGTTCTCGCAATTGGCCCATCAGAAATGTGTGGCGTAGAATGCGGCGTGTACACGTAGTCGTACACTACTGCCAGGTGCGATAATCTCGATGAAACCCACACCGGAGGCCCCGGGAGCGCGCCGGCAGCTGTGAGCGCAGCCACGCACCGAGTGAGCGCGTACGGCCCTGGCGCAACAATTCCGTTCTCGCAATTGGCCCGTCAGAAATGCGTGGCGTAAAATGTGACGCGTAGACATAGCCGTACACTACTGCCAGGTTCGATAATCTTGATTAAACCCACACCGGAGGCCCCGGGAGCTCGCCGGCAGCTGTGAGCGCAGCCACGCACCGAGTGAACGCGTACGGCCCCGGCGCAAAAATTCCGTTCTCGCAAATGGCCTGTCAGAAATGCGTGGCGTAAAATGCGGCGTGTAGACGTAGCCGCACACGACTGCCAGGTGCGATAATCTTGATGAAACCCACACCGGAGGCCCCGGGAGCGGGCCGGCAGATGTGAACGCAGCCACGCACCAAGTGAACGCGTACGGTCCTGGCGCAACAATTCCGTTCTCGCAATTGGCCCGTCAGAAATGCGTGGCGTAACATGCGGCGCGTAGACAAAGCCGTACACTACTGCCAAGTGCGATAATCTTGATGAAACCCACACCTGAGGCCCTGAGAGCGCGCCGGCAGCTGTGAGCGCAGCCACGCACCGAGCGAACGCATACGGCCCCGGTGCAACAGTTTCGTTCTCGCAATTGGCCCGTCAGAAATATGTGACGTAAAATGCGGCGCGTAGACGTAGCTGTACACTACTGCCAGGTGCGACAATCTCGATGAAACCCACACCGGAGGCCTCGGGAGCGTGCTGCCAGCTGTGAGCGCAGCCACACACCGAGTGAATGCGTACGGTCCCGGCGTAACAATTCCGTTCTCGCAATTGGCCCGTCAGAAATGTGTAGCGTAAAATGCGGCGCGTAGATATAGCCGTACACTATTGCCAGGTGTGATAATCTCGATGAAACCCACACCGGAGGCCCCGAGAGCGCGCCGGCAGCAGTGACCGCAGCCACGCACCGAGTGAACGTGTACGGCCCCGGTGCAACAGTTCCGTTCCCGCAATTGGCCCGTCAGAAATGCATGGCGTAAAATGCGGTGCGTAGACGTAGCCGTACACTACTGCCAGGTAGGATAATCTGGATGAAACCCACACCGGAGGCCCTGGGAGCGCGCCGGCTGCTGTGAGCGCAGCCACGCACCGAGTGAACGCGTATGGCCCCGGCGCAACACTTCCGTTCTCGCAAATGGCCTGTCAGAAATGCGTGGCGTAAAATGCGGCGGATAGACCTAGCCGTTCACTACTGCCAGGTGTGATAATCTCGATGAAACCCACACCGGAGGCCCCGGTAGCGCTCCGGCAGCTCTGAGCGCAGCCACGCACTGAGTGAACGCGTACGGCCCCGGCGCAACAATTCCGTTCTCGTAAATGGCCCGTCAGAAGTGCGTGGCGTAAAATGCGGTGCGTAGACGTAGCTGTACACTACTTCCAGATGTGATAATCTCGATGAAACCCACACCAGAGGCCCTGGGAGTGCGCCGGCAGGTGTGAGCGCAGCCACGCACCAAGTGAACGCGTACGGCCCCGGTGCAACAATTCCATTTTCGCAAATGGCCCGTCAGAAATACGTTACATAAAATGCGACGCGTAGACGTAGCCGTACACTACTGCCAGGTGCAATAATCTCGATGAAACCCACACCGGAGGCCCCAGGAGCGCGCCGGCAGCTGTGAGCGTAGCCACGCACCGAGTGAACGCGTACGGCCCCGTCGCAACGATTCCGTTCTCACAATTGGCCCGTCAGAAATACGTGGCGTAAAATGCGGTGCGTAGACGTAGCCATACACTACTGCCAGGTGAGATAATCTCGATGAAACCCACACCGGAGGCCCCGGGAGCGCGCCGGCAGCTGTGAGCGCAGCCACGCACCGAGTGAACGCGTATGGCCCCGGCGCAACAATTCTGTTCTCGCAATTGACCCGTCAAAAATGCGTGGCTTAAAATGCGGCGCGTAGACGTAGCCGTACACTACTGCCAGGTGCGATAATCTTGATGAAACCCACACCGGAGGACCCGGGAGCGCGCCGTCAGCTGTGAGCACAGCCACGCACCGAGTGAACGCGTATGGCCCCGGCGCAAAACTTCCGTTCTCGCAAATGGCCCGTCAGAAATGCGTGGCGTAAAATGCAGTGTGTAAACGTAGCTGTACACTACTGCCAGGTGCGATAATCTCCGTGAAACCCACACCGGAGGCCCCGGGAGCGCGCTGGTAGCTGTGAGCGCAGCCACGCACCGAGTGAACGCGTACGGCCCCGGCGCAACAATTGCGTTCTCGCAATTGGCCCATCAAAAATCCGTGGCGTGAAATGCGGCGCGTAGATGTAGCCGTACACTACTGCCAGGTGTGATAATCTCGATGAAACCCACACCGGAGGCCCCGGGAGCGCGCCGGCAGCTGTGAGCGCAGCCACGCACCAAGTGAACGCGTACGGCCTCGGCGCAACAATTCCGTTCTCGCAATTGGCCCATCAGAAACGCGTGGCGTAAAATGCGGCACGTAGACGTAGCTGTACACTACTGCCAGGTATGATAATCTTGATGAAACCCACACCAGAGGCCCCGGGAGTGCGCCGGCAGCTGTGAGCACAGCCACGCACTGAGTGGACGCGTACGGCCCCGGCGCAACAATTCTGTTCTCGCAAGTGGCCCGTCAGAAATGCGTGGCGTAAAATGCGGCGCGTAGACGTAGCCGTACACTACTCCCATGTGCGATAATCTCGATGAAACCCACACTGGAGGCCCCGAGAGCGCGCCGGCAGCTGTGAGCGCAGCCATGCACCGAGTGAACGAGTACGGCCCCGGCGCAACAATTCCGTTATCGCAATTGGCCCGTCAGAAATGCGTGGCGTAAAATGCAGCGCGTAGACGTAGCTGTACACTTCTGCCACAGGTGATAATCTTGATGAAACCCACACCGGAGGCCTCGGGAGCGCGCCGGCAGCTGTGAGCGCAGCCACGCACCGAGTGAACGCGTACGGCCCCGGCGCAACAATTCCGTTCTCGCAAATGGCCCGTCAGAAATGCGTGGCGTCAAATGCGGTGAGTAGACGTAGCTGTACACTACTGCCAGGTGCGATAATCTTGATGAAACCCACACCGGAGGCCCTGGGAGCGCGGCGGCAGCTGTGAGCGCAGCCACGCACCGAGTGAACGCGTACGGCCCCGGCGCAACAATTCCGTTCTCGTAAATGGCCCGTCAGGAATGCGTGGCGTAAAATGCGGTGCGTAGACGTAGCCGTACACTACTGCCAGGTGTGATAATCTCGATGAAACCCACACCGGAGGCCCCGGGAGCGCGCCGGCAGCTGTGAGCGCAGCCAAGCACCAAGTGAACGCGTGCGGCCCCGGCGCAACAATTCCATTTTCGCAATTTGCCCGTCAGAAACGCGTGACATAAAATGCAACGCGTAGACGTAGCCGTACACTACTGCCAGGTGCAATAATCTTGATGAAACCCACACCGGAGGCCCCGGGAGCGCGCCAGCAGCTGTGAGCGCAGCCACGCACCGAGTGAACGCGTACGGCCCCGGCGCAACAATTCCGTTCTCGCAAATGGCCCGTCAGAAATACGTGGCGTAAAATGCGGCACGTAGACGTAGCCGTACACTAGTGCCAGGTGCGATAATCTCGATGAAACCCACACCGGAGGCCTCGGGAGCGCGCCGTTAGCTGTGAGCGCAGTCACGCACCAAGTGAACGCGTATAGTCCCGGCGCAACAATTCTGTTCTCGCAAATGGCCCGTCAGAAATGTGTGGCGTAAAATGCGGCGTGTAGACGTAGCCGTACACTACTACCACGTGTGATAATCTCGATAAAACCCACACCGGAGGCCCGGGAAGCGCGCCGGCAGCTGTGAGCGCAGCCACCCACCGAGTGAACGCGTACGGCCTCGGCGCAACAATTCCGTTCTCGCAAATGGCCCGTCAGAAATGTGTGGCGTAAAATGCAGTGCGTAGACGTAGCCGTACACTACTGCCAGGTGCGATAATCTTGATGAAACCGACACCGGAGGCCCCGAGACCGCGCCGGCAGCTGTGAGCGTAGCCACGCACTGAGTGAACGCGTAAAGCCCCGTCGCAACAATTCCGTTCTCGCAATTGGCCTGTCAGAAATGTGTGGCGTAAAATGCGGCGCGTAGACGTAGCCACACACTACTGCCAGGTGTGATAATCTTGATGAAACCCACACCGGAGGCCCCGAGAGCGCGCCGGCAGCTGTGGGCGCAGCCACGCACCGAGTGAACGCGTACGGCCCCGGCGCAACCATTCCGTTCTCGCAATTGGCCCGTCAGAAATGTGTAGCGTAAAATGCGACGCGTAGACGTAGCCGTACACTACTGCCAGGTGTGATAATCTCGATGAAACCCACACCGGATGCCCTGGGAGCGCGCCGGCAGCTGTGAGCGCAGCCACGCACCGAGTGAACGCGTACGGCCCCGGAGCAACAATTCCATTCTCGCAAATTGCCCGTCAGAAATGCGTGGCGTAAAATGCGGCGTGTAGATGTAGTTGTACACTACTGCGAGGTGCGATAATCTCGATGAAACCCACACCGGAGGCCCCGAGAGCACGCCGGTTGCTGTGAGCGCAACCACGCACCGAGTGAACGCGTACGGCCCTGGCCCAACAATTCCGTTCTCGCAATTGGCCCGTCAGAAATGCGTGGCGTAAAATGTGGCACGTAGACATAGCTGTACACTACTGCCAGGTTTGATAATCTTGATTAAACCCACACGGGAGGCCCCGGGAGCTCGCCGGCAGCTGTGAGCGCAGCCACGCACCGAGTGAACGCGTACGGCCCCGGCGCAACAATTCCGTTCTCGCAAATGGCCCTTCAGAAATGCGTGGCGTAAAATGCGGCGCGTAGACGTAGCCGCACACTACTGCCAGGTGTGATAATCTTGATGAAACCCACACCGGAGGCCCCGGGAGCGCGCCGACAGCTGTGAGCGCAGCCACGCACCGAGTGAACGCGTACGGCCCCGGCGCAACAATTCTGTTTTCGCAATTGGCCCGTCAGAAATGCGTGGCGTAACATGCGGCGCGTAGACGTAGCCGTACACTATTGCCAGTTGCGATAATCTCGATGAAACCCACACCTGAGGCCCTGAGAGCGCGCCGGCAGCTGTGAGCGTAGCCTTGCACCGAGTGAACGCGTACGGCCCCGGTGCAACAGTTTCGTTCTCGCAATTGGCCCATCAGAAATGCATGGCGTAAAATGCGGGACGTAGACGTAGCCGTACACTACTGCTAGGTGTGATAATCTTGATGAAACCCTCACCGGAGGCCCCGGGAGCGTGCCGGCAGCTGTGAGCGCAGCCACGCACCGAGTGAAAGCGTACGGCCCCGGCGCAACAATTCCGTTCTCGCAATTGGCCCGTCAGAAATGTGTAGCGTAAAATGTGACGCGTAGAGGTAGCCGTACACTACTGCCAGGTGTGATAATCTCGATGAAACCCACACCGGAGGCCCTGGGAGCGTGCCGGCAGCTGTGAGCGCAGCCACGCACCGAGTGAACACGTACGGCCCCGGCGCAACAATTCCGTTCTCGTAAATGGCCTGTCAGGAATGCGTGGCGTAAAATGCGGCGCGTAGATATAGCCGTACACTACTGCTAGGTGTGATAATCACAATGAGACCCATACCAGAGGCCCTGAGAGCGCGCCGGCAGCTGTGAGCGCAGCCACGCACCGAGTGAACGCGTACGGCCCTGGTGCAACAGTTCCGTTCTCGCAATTGGCCCGTCAGAATTGCGAGGCGTAAAATGCGGTGCGTAGACGTAGCCGTATACTACTGCCAGGTGCGATAATCTCGATGAAACCCATACCAGAGGCCCCGGGAGGTCGCCGGCAGCTGTGAGCGCAGCCACGCACCGAGTAAACGCGTACGGCCCCGGCGCAACAATTCCGTTCTCGCTAATGGCCCGTCAGAAATGCGTGAAGTAAAATGCGACGCGTAGACGTAGCCGTACACTACCGCCAGGTGCAATAATCTTGATGAAACCCACACCGGAGGCCCCGGGAGCGCGCCGGCAGCTGTGAGCGCAGCCACGCACCGAGTGAACGCGTACGGCCCCGGCACAACAATTCCGTTCTCGCAAATGGCCCGTCAGAAATACGTGGCGTAAAATGCGGCACGTAGACGTAGCCGTACACTAATGCCAGGTGCAATAATCTCGATGAAACCCACACCGGAGGCCCGGGGAGCGCGCCGGCAGCTGTGAGCGCAGCCACTCACCGAGTGAACGCGTACGGCCTCGACGCAACAATTCTGTTCTCGCAATTGGCCTGTCAGAAATGCGTGGCGTAAAATGCGGCACGTAGACGTAGCCGTACACTACTACCAGGTGCAATAATCTCGATGAAACCCACAACGGAGGCCCCGGGAGCGCGCCGGCAGCTGTGAGCGCAGCCACGCACCGAGTGAACGCGTATGGCCCCGGCGCAACACTTCCGTTCTCGCAAATGGCCCGTCAGAAATACGTGGTGTAAAATGCGGCGCGTAGACGTAGCCGTACACTACTGCCAGGTATGATAATCTCGATGAAACCCACACCGGAGGCCCCGGGAGCGCGCCGGTAGCTGTGAGCGCAGCCATGCACTGTGTGAACGCGTACGGCCCCGGCGCAACAATTCCGTTCTCGCAATTGGCCCGTCAGAAATGCGTGGCGTAAAATGCGGCATGTAGACATAGCCATACACTACTGCCAGGTGCGATAAATTCGATGAAACCCACACCGGAGGCCCCGGGAGCGCGCCGGCAGCTGTGAGCGCAGCCACGCACCGAGTGAACGCGTATGGCCCCGGCGCAACACTTCCGTTCTCGCAAATGGCCTGTCAGAAATGCGTGGCGTAAAATGCGGCGCATAGACTTAGCCGTTCACTACTGCCAGGTGCGATAATCTCGATGAAACCCACACCGGAGGCCCCGGGAGCGCGCCGGCAGCTGTGAGCGCAGCCACGCACCAAGTGAACGCGTACGGCCCCGTCGCAACAATTCCGTTTTCGCATATGGCCCGTCAGAAATACGTGACATAAAATGCGATGCGTAGACGTAGCCGTACACTACTGCCAGGTGCAATAATCTCGATGAAACCAACACCGGAGGCCCCAGGAGCGCGCCGGCAGCTGTGAGCGCAGCCACGCACCGAGTGATCGCGTACGGCCCCGGCACAACAATTCCGTTCTCGCAAATGGCCTGTCAGAAATACGTGGCGTAAAATGCGACGCGAAGACGTAGCCGTACACTACTGCCAGGTGCGATAATCTCGATGAAACCCACACAGGAGGCCCCGGGAGCGCGCCAGCAGCTGTGAGCGCAGCCACGCACCGATTGAACGCGTACGGCCCCGGCGCAACAATTCCGTTCTCGCAATTGGCCCGTCAGAAATGCGTGGCGTAAAATGCGGCGCGTAGACGTAGCCGTACCTCTTGCCAGGTGCGATAATCTTGATGAAACCCACACCGGAGGCCCCGGGAGCGCGCCGGCTGCTGTGAGCATAGCCACGCACCGAGTGAACGCGTATGGCCCCGGCGCAAAACTTCCGTTCTCGCAAATGGCCCATCAGAAATGCGTGGCGTAAAATGCGGCGCGTAAACGTATCCGTACACTACTGCCAGGTGTGATAATCTTGATGAAACCCACACCGCAGGCCCCGGGAGCGCGCCGGTAGCTGTGAGCGCAGCCACGCACCGAGTGAACGCATACGGCCCCGGCGCAATAATTCCGTTCTCGCAATTGGCCCGTCAAAAATGTGTGGCGTGAAATGCGGCGCGTAGATGTAGCCGTACACTACTGCCTGGTGTGATAATCTCGATGAAACCCACACCGGAGGCCCCAGGAGCGCGCCGGCAGCTGTGAGCACAGCCACGCACCAAGTGAACGCGTACGGCCTCGGTGCAACAATTCCGTTCTCGCAATTGGCCCGTCAGAAACACGTGGCGTAAAATACGGCGCGTAGACGTAGCCGTACACTACTGCCAGGTATGATAATCTTGATGAAACCCACACCGGAGGCCCCGGGAGCGCGCCGGAAGCTATGAGCACAGCCACGCACCGAGTGAACGCGTACGGCCCCGGCGGAACAATTCTATTCTCGCAAATGGCCCGTCAGAAATGCGTGGCGTAAAATGCGGCGCGTAAACGTAGCCGTACACTACTCCCAGGTGCGATAATCTCGATGAAACCCACTCTGGAGGCCCCGAGAGCGCGCCGGCAGCTGTGAGCGCAGCCATGCACCGAGTGAACGTGTACGGCCCCGGTGCAACAATTTCGTTATCGCAATTGGCCCGTCAGAAATACGTGGCGTAAAATGCGGCACGTAGACGTAGCCGTTCACTACTACCACGTGTGATAATCTCGATGAAACCCACGCCGGAGGCCCGGGAAGCGCGCCGGCAGCTGTGAGCGCAGCCACCTACCGAGTGAACGAGTACGGCCTCGGCGCAACAATTCCGTTCTCGCAAATGGCCTGTCAGAAATGCGTGGCGTAAAATGTGGTGCATAGACGTAGCCGTACACTACTGCGAGGTGCGATAATCTTGATGAAACCCACACCGGAGGCCCCGAGAGCGCACCGGCAGCTGTGAGCATAGCCACGCACCGAGTGAACGCGTACGGCCCCGGTGCAACTGTTCCGTTCTCGCAATTGGCCTGTCAGAAATGCATGGCGTAGAATGCGGCGCGTAAACGTAGCCGTACACTACTGCCAGGTGAGATAATCTCGATGAAACCAACGCCGGAGGCCCCGGGAGCGCGCCGGCAGCTGTGAGCATAGCCACGCACCGAGTGAACGCGTACGGCCCCGGCGCAACAATTCCGTTCTCGCAAATGGCCCGTCAGAAATGCGTGGCGTAAAATGCGGCGCGTAGACGTAGCCGTACACTACTGCGAGGTGCGATAATCTTGATGAAACCCACACCGGAGGCCCCGAGAGCGCACCGGCAGCTGTGAGCATAGCCACGCACCGAGTGAACGCGTACGGCCCCGGTGCAACTGGTCCGTTCTCGCAATTGGCCTGTCAGAAATGCATGGCGTAGAATGCGGCGCGTAAACGTAGCCGTACACTACTGCCAGGTGAGATAATCTCGATGAAACCAACACCGGAGGCCCCGGGAGCGCGCCGGCAGCTGTGAGCGCACCCACGCACTGAGTGAACGCGTACGGCCACGGCGCAACAATTCCGTTCTCGCAATTGGCCCGTCAGAAATGCGTGGCGTAAAATGCGGCGCATAGATGTAGCCGTACACTACTGCCAGGTGTGATAATCTTGATGAAACCCACACCGGAGGCCCCGGGAGCGCGCCGGCAGCTGTGAGCACAGCCACGCACCGAGTGAACGCATATGGCCCCGGCACAAAACTTCCGTTCTGACAAATGGCCCATCACAAATGCGTGGCGTAAAATGCGGCGCGTAAACGTAGCCGTACACTACTGCCAGGTGCGATAATCTTGATGAAACCCACACCGGAGGCCCCAAGAGCGCGCCGGTAGCTGTGAGCGCAGCCACGCACCGAGTGAACGCGTACGACCCCGGCGGAACGATTCCGTTCTTGCAATTGGCCCATCAAAAATGCGTGGCGTAAAATGCGGCGCGTAGACGTAGCCGTACACTACTGCCAGGTGTGATATTCTTGATGAAACCCACACCGGATGCCCCGGGAGCGCGCCGGCAGCTGTGAGCACAGCCAAGCACCGAGTGAACGCGTACGGCCCCGGCGCAACAATTCTGTTCTCGCAAATGGCCCGTCAGAAATGCGTGGCGTAAAATGCGGCGCGTAGACGTCGCCGTACACTACTGCCTGGTGCGATAATCTCGATGAAACCCAGACCGGAGGCCCCGAGAGCGCGCCGGCAGCTGTGAGCGCAGCCATGCACCGAGTGAACGCGTACGGCCCTGGCGCAACAATTCTGTTGTCGCAATTGGCACGTCAGAAATGCGTGGCGTAAAATGCGGCGCGTAGACGTTGCCATACACTACTGCGAGGTGCAATAATCTTGATGAAACCCACACCGGAGGCCCCGGGAGCGCGCTGGCAAGTGTGAGCGCAGCCACGCACCGAGTGAACGCGTACGGCCCCGGCGCAACAATTATGTTCTCGCAATTGGCCCGTCAAAAATGCGTGGCGTAAAATGCGGCGCGTAGACGTAGCCGTACACTACTGCCAGGTGTGATAATCTCGATGAAACCCACACCGGAGGCCTCGGGAGCGCGCTGGCAGCTGTGAGCGCAGCCACGCACCGAGTGAACGTGTACGGCCCCGGCGCAACAATTCCGTTCTCGCAAATGGCCCGTCAGAAATGCGTGCCGTAAAATGCGGTGAGTAGACGTAGCTGTACACTACTACTAGGTGCGATAATGGATGAAACCCACACAGGAGGCCCCGGGAGCGCGCCGGCAGCTGTGAGCGCAGCCACGCACCGATTGAACGCGTACGGCCCCGGCGCAACAATTCCGTTCTCGCAAATGGCCCGTCAGAAATGCGTGGCGTAAAATGCGGCACGTAGACGTAGCCGTACACTACTGCCAGGTGTGATAATCTCGATGAAACCATCACCGGAGGCCGCGGGAGTGCGCCGGCAGGTGTGAGTGCAGCCACGCACCGAGTGAACGCGTACGACCCCGGCGCAACAATTCTGTTCTCGCAATTGGCCCGTGAGACTTGCGTGGCGTAAAATGCGGCGCGTAGACGTATCCGTACACTACTGCCAGGTGTGATAATCTTGATGAAACCCACATCGGAGGCCCCGGGAGCGCGCCGGCAGCTGTGAGCGCAGCTACGCACCGAGTGAACGGGTACGGCCCCGGCGCATCAATTCCGTTCTCGCAAATGGCCCGTCAGAAATGCGTGGCGTAAAATGCGGCGCGTAGACATAGCTGTACACTACTGCCCGGTGTGATAATCTCAATGAAACCCACAACGGAGGCCTCGGGAGCGCGCCGGCAGCTGTGAGCGTAGCCACGCACCGAGTGAACGCGTACGGCCCCGGCGCAACAATTCCATTCTCGCAAATGGCCCGTCAGAAATGCGTGGCGTAAAATGCGGCACGTAGACGTAGTCGTACACTACTGCCAGGTGCGATAATCTCGATGAAATCCACACCGGAGGCCCCGGGAGCGCGCCAGCAGCTGTGAGCGCAGCCACGCACCGAGTGAACGCGTACGGCCCCGGCGCAACCATTCCGTTGTCGCAATTGGCCCGTCAGAAATTCGTGGCGTAAAGTGCGGCGCGTAGACGTAGCCGTACACTACTGCCAGGTGCGATGATCTTGATGAAACCCACACCGGAGGCCCCGAGAGCGCGCCGGCAGCTGTGAGCGCAGCCACGCACCGAGTGAACGCGTACGACCCCAGTGCAACAATTCCGTTCTCGCAATTGGCCCGTCAGAAATGTGTGGCGTAAAATGGGGCACGTTGATGTAGCCGTACACTACTGCCAGGTGTGATAGTCTCGATGAAACCCACACCGGAGACCCCGAGAGCGCGCCGGCAGCTGTGAGCGCAGCCAAGCACCGAGTGGTCATCTAACTACCCTTATGCGCTGTAACAAGTGATTCATGGAGAACATTGTGGTACATTCAATTAAAGAAAGCGAAAAAAAGAGCACTCCATAAGTAAGTGTGTGCATTCAATTAAATGATTATTTGGAGAGTGGTCATCTAACTACCCTTATGCGCTGTAACAAGTGATTCATGCAGAACATTGTGGTACATTCAATTAAAGAAAGCGAAAAAAAGAGCACTCCATAAAGAAGTGTGTGTATTCAATTAAATGATTATTTGGAGAGTGGTCATCTAACTACCCTTATGTGCTTTAACAAGTGGTTCTTGCAGAACATTGTTTTACATTCAATTAAAGAAAGCGAAAAAAAGAGTACTCCATACAGAAGTGTGTGCATTCAATTGAATGATTATTTGGAGAGTGGTCATCTAACTACCCTTATGCGCTGTAACAAGTGATTCATGCAGAACATTGTGGATTTTATCAGTTTTGGACTCAACGTGGAAGAAACATGACAAAAATGCAAAAGCCATTTGCAAATAGGTTTTCCAATGTTCCTTCTGAACAAACCGTTTGCAGGTGGTTGGCTTTGGTACAAGGGCCCAAAAAGAAAAATGTGGGATGGGTTCAACTCTTGCTGTCCCGTTCTTTTTCATTTGCGCACGATGCCAGGCTTGCTCCCGCCTTGCGGAGCACACGGTGTCAGAATGTTATGCCGTGTTTTACATTTAGCTTGGCACAAACGATTGAAGCGGATTTTATGATTCCCAGAAGTCACTGCCGCTGTTGTGAGGCTCGCACATGAAGCAAATAACGTCTGCTGTGACTCGGAACGCTTCCGATGACTGCTGGGACCGATGTTGGTTCGTCTCAAGCGCTGTTCGATCAG
>SZWC01002643.1:134384-160395 GCA_023375785.1 Penium margaritaceum
GCCTCACCACCCCACGCAACCCCCCCCCCTCCCCCCCCCCCCCCCCCCCCCCCCCCCCCCCGCAGCCGACACCACCACGGACCACGTCCGATCTGATCGAGGCCCTCAGGATTGAGGACCGTAATGGAACTAGTGACCGGTGGGCTGCCGGGGGGGTGGAGTTCGTCGGGGACTCTTGCTGTCCGAGGAATAAGCCCCATTCTCCCCTTTCCAGCAACAAGAAGCCCCATCTGTCCACCCATATTGACTACTAGAATGAGGCGATAACTGCGCTGGATTTATGCTTTTGCATGGCGCAGACGGATTGTGATTCAGAGCATTCTACAAGAAGTTACAGATATTTTTGTAACTTGTCGGGAAAATTCTTGGAGGGAATTTTCCATATAGGCTAGAATATTCCTGGTTTTAGTCCTCCAGGGCATGTTCAAGCCCTCGACGTGTACAAATGGTTTGGTGTGTCCAAGAAAAGTGGGACTTCCTCGGCCAACTCTCTGGAGTGATTTCCAAGGTTCGACACCTTGGTAACTACCTCGTACATGGTAATGTTGAAGAGTAGGAAACCTACGAGGTTTGCGTGAGCCACTGTACAGGCATCTACGTAGTCACCTAGCTCACATATGACCTCGTGGAGGATATACTACATCATTATCGCCTCTTCCAACGTTAGACGACACATTATTGCATCAGCAGTTGGGACCGCTAGGACCGCTACCTAGAATGGAGCAGTGTGGACCGTGAAGACCACTACCAGCCAGAGCAGCAATATAAAAGGGAGCACCAGTTTTGGCTCCAATAACCAATTTTAGTCTCTCCAACTCCATTGTATAAGCACGAACCACTCTGCACGTCTGCGAGCCACTTGGTCTCTGTTCCAGACTCAGACCCCGGTGCTGCTGGAGTTTCCTGGAGGTTCCCTCTGACTTCCAACCGACTCCAACAAAATTTTGCTAGCGTGGAGAGGAGGTTTCTTGACATTCTGAAGGCCTCTCGACCCAGAAGACGATCAACACGCTAAGACTCTTGTTTTAGGGCTGGATGCGTAGCAAGACGTTACGCCTAGTTTGGGCCAGGCTCTATCAGGTTTCTGTTGCTGAGCTGTTCATAGGCTGTTGCTGAGCTTGTACATAGTATTACTGTAATTTGTATTCTTGTAATAAAACCAGAGCATCTGCATTTAATTCTCAGCAGTTGTACAAGCATTGCTCGGCACACCAAAGGTCCTTGCACGACAGCAAGGCCAACCATGTCTCTGTTGTAGTCGTACAAAATTACAACATGGTATCAGAGTAATCAGGACTGTGCCACTAGCAAGCGTAGCAGCTACAACTAAGTGTTGGTGGAAGATTCTTCCACATTCACATGTCAGCATCAGAGACTGAAGAGGTGCACGGATCATGGATTGTGCATAAGACACAAGGACTGAGAAGTCTCTATGAGTGACATGGAGCATTAACATTCAAGGGAGGGTTCTCCTCCACTTGACAGTCAATCTGTCTTGCATGGCTTGCGCATGGGTCAAGAGCAGGGACGCCATGTCGGAGATCATGCACAACTGTAAACAGCAGATGCACAACGCTTGGCGGAGGACGCACGGCGGAAGGCGCAACAAGAACAAGTGGTAAGGCAAATGGAGGCATTGAGGCAGCAGCTTGGAGCTTATGAGCTCCTTCGACAACAAGAGCAGCTCACTCATGCTGCTTGAGTATCACACACATAGCATTTGCAACACTCGCATGCAGTGTTAGCAGTACAGAATGCACAAATTCAACAGCAACTGGCTAAGTCTCAACAGCAGCAGCAGCAGATGCATCAACACATGGTACAGCAACAACAGCAACTGCAACAACAAGTGCAACAGTCGATGCAGTGGCAACACCAATCACGAGCATCGTCCGTCCATCTGCGTCAAGGAATTCCTCCACCGATTGTGCAACTCGCTATCCCTAAGCAGGTGCAACCAAGAGCGTCTGTAAATGAGGGAGAGCCAAAACAATTTATGGCACAACCACAAGGTAGCCCAGTGGTGCCACCTGTGGGACCATACCAACAAGCTCAGCAGGCACCCATGCTGCAAGCCTACGTGGCCCAGCAAGCAAAATTTACTGGAATACCAGAGTTGCAGGCTTATTATGCAATACCCATGCAGTACTTCTGAGTGCATGCCCAACCAAATGCAGCACAGAGAACCCCATACCAACGTTTGGAGAACAAAGTGCCTACAGCAGCAGCTTCTTCGCAGCTACACAAGATCAGAGTCGACAAGTTTGACGGTGAGAACTTCCCACACTGGGCCCACAAGTTCAAGCAGGTTGTCCACATACATTGTCTGTGGGAATTCTACAGCGGACACTACTCGTCTCCACCTTTGGGATCGTCGCCACAAGCGGTGGCCGAATTCAACTATTTCACCAAGGCTGCATACATGGTACATGATAACCAACTCACTCCTCGGATCCAACAGACAATTAGGATGTTTGAGGGATCGAGTGAACCTGCTCATCATGCGTGGTCCTACCTGCTATGGACCTACATGTCAGGAGACTCTACCTTCAAGTCCCACCTCCTTACAGAGCTTTCCTACATCAGCCTTAGTAGCTTCATGAGAGTTGAGGACTACATCACCAAAGCTTATTCACTACGCGACGAGCTCGCGGTGACTGATGCTCCTATTTTGGAGATGGTCTTTGTGACCTTCCTTTTTAACGGATTGACCGGCGATTGGGAGGAAGTGAGACGCTTGTTGAAGTTCAAGGAGGAGGCTGAATGAATAGAGGCGTATGTGTGCAAGATGCTCTTGACAGAAGAGCATGATTGCAAGCTTTCAAAGGGAACGTTACGGCTTCTTTCCTATCCAACATACCAAGTAGCTTACACTACCCTCATGTCCCATGCAAATTCAACTCCTGCACCTGCGTAGAATCAAACCTTGCCATCTATATCCTGTGGAAACTCTAATGACAAGCATGTTAAACCCCAGCTTGTGCAGAAGTGCCAGTACTACAAGCAACCTGGACACATCAGGCTATATTGTAGGAAACGGCTGAGAGATAAGGAGTGTACAAGGAAGCAGGAGAGTGAGGAGGAGCAGTCAGAGGATTCAAATGGTGAGAGGAGGACAATGATGAAGAAGTTGAGGATACTAAGCAGAAGGTGACAGTTGGAGTTGAAAAGAAGTAGTTCAACTTCTCAGGATCTGTATTCCATGTCTAAGAAGTTCAGAGTAACGAGCAAGTTTGCTCAAAGAACGTGCGGAACCTGGATAGTGGGTGCACATCATACGTTATGTTTGACAGATCCTGCCTCCAACACCTTTAGTACAGCAAAAAAGGTTACGTCACCGTAGCGAACAACTGGCATGTGCCTGTGGAAGGCAAAGGGAAGATGACACTGACGTGGTACAAGGGAGCTCAGGTGCACTTTGGCAACGTGATGTTTATCCCTGGGATTTATTTTAACCTCCTATTGCTTGGATATTTGTTGAAGCAGGGAGTGCACATTGTCAACAACGGGGAACGGATCTCCCTGAAAAGTAGTGAAGGTGAAACCTTTGCTGAAGGGCACCTCTGCTCCAACGGCATGATAAGGCTCGACCTGAGCCCAACGGCTCGAAAGAACCCCGGCTCTTTGTTTGCTACTACAAATCAACATGGAGTGCACGACTTCCTGAGATACACGCAACATCGTCGAGGCAGCCGACGGAATGGATTCGCTGTATCCATTGCGCAGGACGGCTTTGGAAAGCACCTGTGTTCAATGGTAAGCTTGCCATTTGTACAATCTGTTCTCTGGTGCACAATGAGGTGAATTTGTGCTGTGTAACAGAGAGGGGGAGCACGAGAGCTACTTCAGGAGTACCTGAAGTTATTCTCTCGGCTTCAAAGTATACTTGCAACACTCTGAGTGATTCCTCTGAGCATAGACATCTTCTTGGCAGTAGGAAAGACAATTCCTACTTTGACTATGAGAAGATGACCGCCCACGACAAGGTCGTCGATGTTGCCACTTTCCTCTCCACACCACTAGCGTTTCTTGACATGGAGGTGGCATCGGGAAAATGTCGCTTCAACCCGCAAGAGGAGTGGTGGGGTGATAAGAAGCTGCACTGTCTCCAAAACCCTTGACGTTGGCCTTCGGCAGCAGCCGCAGATGTTTCTACAAAATTCATGGAGCCAAGACTTTCATTGGAGAATATTTTACAGACGTTTCCTGACCACTCGCGTTCTGCGTGGACGCTGGACAACTTATGCCGACGTTAGCTGTTCATCACCGATCGCGAGAAGGAGGGCGACGAGAAGCTGAAGCCGAGTTCTGAGTTCAGAACGGCTTGCTCCAGCGGAGTGGCGACCGCAAGACTGCCGCTCGCTTTGGCGAGCGCTGGTCGCTGCGAGTGGAGCTCGCTCACGATCGCGAGTGGCTGTTCACTGTCCCTAACACTGAACTGCAAAAATCGTTGTTCAGCGTGAGTTGACGCAGCAGCTTGCACTTCAGGACGAAAGAGCCAAGTCAGTGGTGGTAGAGGACGTCGAGGCCTCGCGAGCGAATTTCAAAACAGCGCAGGACAGGCCATCACCGTAGCAGAAGCGACTCTCGCTGTCGACGCCTCCCTACTCGGCGTCTCTCTTTGCAAAGCCACACGAGTGATGTGTCCCTCCGCGAGCGACAAGCTTCGATCTGCTGAGACAAAAGCAAGTTTCCAGACTCGCAAAGTCAAGATGCAGTAGAACTGTAGCGTGGAAGTGCCACGCCGACCGGTTGAAGGAGCCACGTGGCTCGAGCGGGGTCACCTGGGACTGTGGACGGTGAGACGGGATGGCTTGAGGATCGGAGACCCTCAAGTACCGCGGTTTTGGCCTAGTCAGCCAAAGATTCCGTCAAATCCGCTACATTGGTATCAGAGCTCCAGGGCTCGAATCCCACGTCGGGATTACCGGAGATGCCGAGGCGGCTCTCAATCCTAGTTGGGAGAGTGTAGCATGGCAGTGCCACGCTGACCGGTCAAAGGAGCCAAGTGGCTTGAGTGGGGCCACCTGGGACTGTGGACGGTGAGACGGGATGGCTTGAGGGTCGGAGACCCTCAAGCACCGCGGTTTTTCCCTAATCGGCCAAAGATTCCATCGAATCCGCTACAAGATTGCTAAGGGCCAACCAACAAACGGCTCCACGGGTTTCAAAAGTGCGAATGCTCCAGAGAAATGATTGGGCCTACTTTTCTAGTGCACTGCGAGTAGGGAGCAAGACGAGTTCCAAAAAAGAGAAAAAAAACCTTTTCTGGCTGTCACCTCCTTGTAAATGGCTCTGGACAGCTCATTCGTGGTCTCAACAGTGGGAGACACGGTCTTGGAATTTTCAACTGAGGGCATGACCCTTGAGGTGCAGCAGGGCATTGCCAAAAAGAACGAGGGGGCTATGGAAAATGTTGGGAGTTGAACCAAGCTTCCTAAAAAAAATTCTCTCTTAGGAAGGAGAGCCTAGGAGCAAGTTCTGGATCCAAACAAACTTCTCCTTCGTACCTGATGGCAAGAAATTGAGGAGGAGCATACCCCTTGACTTCCAAAGCAGGAGCAGAATTTGTTGCCACCACCAAAGCTCAGTGATGGCTCAAGAAATGATGGTTTTCTTTGCCACTGAGCAGATTCAAGTGTGGCTGAGTCCTTCTACTTTCACCAATATACTTATCAAGGGGGAGTGTTGGAATGAGGTGATAACTGTGCTAGATTTATGCTTTTGCATGACACAGACGGATTGTGATTCAGAGCATTCTACAAGAAGTTACACATTTTTCTGTAACTTGTCGGGAAAATACTCGGAGGGAATCTTCCACTGTATAGGCTAGAATATTCCTGGTTTTTAGTCCTAAAGGGCATGTTCAAGCCCTGGACGTGTACAAATGGTTTGGTGTTTCCAAGAAAAGTGGAACTTCCTCGGCCAACTCACTGGAGTGATTTCCAAGGTTCGACACTTTGGTAACCGCCTCGTACGAGGTACGCATGGAGAGTACAAAACGTACAAGGTTTGCATGAGCCACTGTACAGGCATCTACGCAGTCACCTAGCTCACATACAACCTCGTGGAGGATTTACAGCATCATCATCGTATCTTCCAATGTTAGACAACATATTAGTACATCAGCGGTTGGGACCGCTAGGACTGCCACCTATAATGGAGTAGTCTGGACCGCCAATTCCGCTATCAGCCTGAGCAGCAGTATAAAAGGGAGCATTAGTTGTGGCTCCAGTAACCAATTCCACTCTTTCAAACTCCATTGTATCAGCATCAACCACTCTGCACGTCTACGAGCCACTTGGTCTCTGTACCAGACTTAGTCCCCGGTGCTACTGGAGTTTCCTGGAGGTTCCCCCTGACAACCCACCGACTCTAGCAAAGTTCTGCTAGCGTGGAGAGGAGGTTTCCTGACATCCTAAAGGGCTGTCGACCCATAAGACGGTCGACACGCCAAGACTCTTGTTTTAGGGCTGGATGCTTAGCAAGACGTTACGCCTAGTTTGGGCCAGTCTCTGTCAGGTCTGTATTGCTGAGCTGTTCATAGGCTGTTGCTGAGCTTGTACATAGTATTACTGTAATTTATATTGTTGTAATACAGTGAGAGCTTTCACATTTAATTCTCAGCAGTTGTACAAGAATTTCTCGGCACACCAAAGGTCCTGGCACGACAGCAAGGCCAACAAAGCCTTTGTCGTGGTCGTGTAAAATTACAACATTCACCATGCTCAAAAAGTGATGCATGTTGCTCCTTAAGCATGGTGAAAACCGGCATGCGGTGTTATATCACGGTCCTCCATTTTGTTCGTGATGGAGGGCCGGGAAAGCATTCAGGTGAGGCGGGGGGAGTTCGGATGATGAAAGTGCCGTTTGACGTCTGTCGGTTGGCACTTCGTCAACCGCCGCCTCACCACCCCTTGCAGTCCCCCCTCCCTCCGAAGCCCACACCACCACGGACCACGTCCGACCTGATTGAGGCCCCCAGGAATGAGGACTGCACTAAAACAGGTGGCCGGTGGGCAGCCACGGGTAAGTTTGTCGGGAATTTCGGCCGACGGGCGTCGGCCACAGTCCCCGGCACTCCAACAATAGGTAATAGAAAACTCCTCGTTTGTTTATGTTTAGGGGCAGGTTCAATTTTACCCACCTGTTGAAAATGTTATGCGCCAGTTAATCACGGTTTATAAGTTCATTTACACATTGGCTATGTTGTGAGAACAAGACCCGGAGGCCCACGTTTTGTCAGGAGGGTCCATGCTTTCCCCGCTGATTAGCATCGGTGTGCACTTTGTCCATGGGTAAAAAAAAGAAGCACCCGGAGCCCACATTGCACGACATGACTCCGATACCCACATTGAAGTTGGGTGGGGGCCATGACAGGACATCGCAAAACGGTACCAAGGTGGGAGAATTCTCTTGACTTGTAATGGTACATGAAAGCGGAGCAATGGAGGATCCATTGAACACCCAGTGGGTACAAAATGGCACAATATGCATGTTAATATATAACGTACCCACCTAATGATCACCTTCACATCCATAATATCCACTTACGAGAGTTGAGAATGAGCACGAGCACCATGGTGAGCGGGAGCACCAAGATGGGGCGGATCCTAAGCAGGTTGACATCTTTGCCATGACGTGGAAATGGCACGCACGGTGAACTGAGAAACTGCGATGGAGCGGGTGCGGTAAACCATGAGTGAAAGACCGTGGTTGACTATGTCATACAACATGGTAAACCAAGGATGCATGTCCCATGATGCTCCTTACGGTCATCGCCGTTGGAATCATTGCAACAATAATAAACTGCATCTATCTGTTGAACCGCATCCGGATGGCTGTCCGGGTGCTTGTGGTCAAATGCATGGGAAAAAGATGCCAACTATGGCACCAGACACCCAGTATTTGCCAGCTTGGCACGCGTCTGGTACCCTGCACCGTTGTCATCGATAGGATGCAGACCCTATTCGCTTTCACAAATTGGGACTTGTTGACCATGCACGTGCATGCTTCCGATTGCGGACGCACCACCGACCGGGTATCGTCATTTTACAAAGATGACAAGGGCAGCAGACCCAAAAAAATGCCCCCCATATCACACACCGGGAGTTAGCGACTGTAATGAAGCAATCCGTGTTGGACCTTTTGACTTTGGATTCTGCACAACTAAACATTAGCAATGATATTGCACTTGTACCCTCATGATCACAGTTGACATACCACGCACCTCAAAAGGGAAAAAAACGAGGAAGGAATTGACAGAAAACTAATCATTGTGACTACAATACCAACTATTCAGATAACGTGCATGTACTTTCGAGAATCTATTCATGTTTCCTCATAAGTGGGCTCTGCATACATGGCTAGTTACTAACCGTGTTTTGTGGATAATGTGGTCGATTTTTAAATCGAGTGAATAATTGACATTGTCCGTGAAGAAAGTGAATAAACAGGCAAGATCACGCTCAGAACGTGGGTAACAGGGAATCATCCCATTGTATTTACATGTTTTTCCACAGGGTAAATGTATCCGAGCTCCTGTGTTTGTGAAACGCAGTGATGTCGACTGACGTAAAAGAATAACGACAAAGGCAGGAGCCTGTTTTGATAGCGCATAATTAACAAATGTTCAGCACGCATATTAGTGCCTACTTTATGCGAACAAACAACATCAATGTCAAGACCCGCTATCGCACTCGTCACCAAGCACTTATGACGATCTAACGGCCAAGTTCTGTGGATAGGATTTCTTTGAAGAACCCCACGTGGTTTTCCAAGCAGCACGAACCTTCCTATAAACTTTGCCTTAAAGTGAAACTTCTTGATTGAAGACGTCAATAGATCTGACACGACCCGATTTGTTTGTGCGAATTGGGTTTGTCATCAAACATATGTAATTTTCCCTCTATAATTGCAAAACAAAATGAATTCAGTGCGGTTTTTATCTGGCTTCTCATTTGCCCGTTATCCATTTTGATGACATGTGGTTTGTTGATTCGTAGCTGTTTCAAATGACTTGTCAAACCTTACACCTAGCCACTTTGCAGCCACGTGTACGTACTACCCGTACGCCCCCACTACCCTGTTGGGCTCGCTGATGGGAAGTGTTTGTGAGGAAAATAGAAGAATCACAGCAGGTAGAAATGTTGATAGACAAACAGAATGGAAGGTGTGACGAAGGTACAGAGCGCTGACGGGAGAATGATGTCACAGGGTAGGCATCAGATATGTGCGAGGAGTGGAAGAGACGAAGCACTGACAAGGAACAACTGGGCGCAGCACACCAAGTGTGGATGCGAGAGTAGTTGCGGCAGGAGTCACCAAAGCGCGGGTCGAAGGCCACAGCGCTTAAGTGTGGAGCAAAGGCAACTGAGCTTTGTGGATGGTCCAGAGTTAAGTTACTTGAGGATACTCATATGAAGATGGGAAGACATTCAGTCTACTAGAGACTGTTGGGCAGAGCAGATTGAGGGCCAGATGCCTTGAACGGAAGCGAGGCACCAAGGGCCCGATAGACTTTGCTGACGCGATGAATGATTGATTGAATAAAAAAAGAGATAACTGAGCGAAATGAATGAGGCAAGAGCTAAGGTAAATTGATTACATGGATCCTACTACAATTAGTACCAGGTAGTCCTAGAGCTAGAGCAAGGGTGACTACACCCATTAGAGTGGACGGTACGAGTTGTGGAGCCGCAGCCGCCACAGAGCTGCTGCTGCTGCTGGTGTGTCTGGGCGGTGCGGGGGCGCGGTGCAACTCTGCACGATCTTGTACTCTTGGTAGTCCTATTGTCTTGATCGAAGGACATGCTTCTTTTTTTTCCGAGCCTCCTTCGTAGCCATGTTGAGCGGAGCGGGTCGCACATCTTCTATCGGTGTATCTTGCCGGTCGCTAGCTTGCATGTGTGGTCCGTTGGCAGCGGTCGTGGTGGACTCAAACGGGCAGTTGGGCTGACCTGAGGAGTGTGATTGGTCTCGCCATCCGGGTCATTTTGGTAGGCAGGGTGCCAGGGGTGAGCCGGGCCTGGACTGGCATTTCCAATTTCCAGTCCTCGGCTTGTTCAAGGAGGAAGGCAAGAGGACAGGGCATAGCCCGGTTGAGCCGTGTGGATCTTGACCAATATCCTGACAGCCTTCCTCAAGAGCACACGGCTCAGAAAGAAGAGACTAGAAAGGGAGGTGAGACCAGGCAAAATGCAGGGCAGTGTGCCAGTTTGGAGATGGAGAGGAGTGGTGTCAAGAGGGCCTGGTAAAGAGGTACCGGGAGACGAGTGCGACGGATGCCTTGGTGTCTTCTGTAGAGTCCATGAACCCTAAAAGCTGGAGGAGAAAAGATATGGAGGAGTAAAACCATGTTTCCATGGTGGCAGATGAAGAGGGAGTATGTGGGAGAAGGGAGCCTTGTCAGATCTGAACCCAAAGGAGGGGCAAAAAGGAATGAGCAGCAGCAGGTCAGATTAAGCCAAGGTGAGGAGGAGTGAAGATGTGGTGGGATCAGGGCTGGTGGGAAGGAATGGTGGAAGAAGAAAGAGATCCATCGAGGAGGGAGGAGGCGAGATAGGGTGGACAGCTGTTGACGGTGTCACTTTAGTGAGTGATTCCATCAGGACAAGGTCACTGTCAGAAAGCGTCCAAGAGGCCGAAGATGAGGAGTGAGAGCTGCAGGCGTTCTGGGGGTTAGCAGTACAGGATGTCAGAACAATGCAGGAGGTGAGGTGAGAATGACAGAATCAGGTAGAAGCAACAGGACATGCAGAGGCAAGGTTGGCAGATGACGGTAGCAAGGAGACGTGAAACGTTGCGAGGAGTTAGTAACTGGAGCTTGAGCAGAGGTTTTGTCTCGAATGGAGTTACAAGGTAGACATGTGAGAGAAGGTTAAAGTGAAGCGAGAGTGATGGAGCGAGCAGCGATGAGCAAGAAGAGATGAGAGTGGCAAAGTGAAGTGTCGAGCGCTGAGAATGGATGGCAAGAGAGAACTGAGCGAAAGGCAAGCAGAGTGAAGACACGGTGGCAAAGTCGTGGAATCAAAGGCAAACAGGAAGAGGGAATGAACATCCTCCATTTATACAACAGAACGGGACAAAAGCTTAGGGCAATGGCTTCTTCGCTAGCCGGACTCGTCGTCACTTTGGTCGGTGACTGTTCACAGAGAGCCGTTGGACCGTTTATTTATTCTCTCTGGCGAGAGATGCTCTGGACCTCTTCTCGGATTATCCACGGCTTTTCCAGAACAAGAATCTAGGTCAGAGAGCAAACATTTCCGACACAAGAGGCAGAGGTGACTGGGTGAGGTGCGAGAGACAGCTCCGGGTGAGTAACTCAGCCTGGTTGAGACGAGAGAAGAGATGTAGATCCCATAGGTTGCGGATGGGATGGCGGTGGAAGTACTGGTGAGACTATAGAGTCTTTAGCTGCTGAGAGATCTGGGATTGCAGAGGCTCAAGATGGAAGCAATGAAGGTGTCTTTGTTGCTGGGCTGCTGAGGGTGGGGAGTGCTTGATGGGTCGGGAGCAAGGAACAAGGGGACTGAGATGGATGTATCAGGCTCAATACTGAGTGTGAGAGAAGTTGGAGTCGCTCGAGGTGCAAATCCAGGAGGATTCGCCAGAGCTTGAATGGGTGTTGGTACTGCTCTTGGAGATTTGGCAACAGAGGAGAGGAAACATGGCAGAGTAGAACAGTTTACAGGAGTGTTACCGACGGATGGTGCGGGACTCGGAGAGGCAATGGAAGTTCCCGAGTCAGGAGGGGTGAGGGAGACAGCAGGTAGGACAGGTGTTTCCAGCTTGGAGGTCTGCTACATGTGCTTGGGAGGAGGAATGTAGGGGGCTGAGTTCACTGCTGTGGAAGGCGGAGCGTGCGGAGGTGGTGCTGAATTGCGAGGGATGCTGCTCTGTTACCAAGTGGTGCCATAAATGGTTTTGCCGTAGTTGAGAAGCTTGTTTCATTCATCATGGGAGAAGGCAGAAGTGTCGGAGTGAAGGAGCAGTCCCATGAAGGCGACAGGATCCGGAGTAGTTTCAGCTGCAGTTGTGGCTTAAGGAGAGGTGAGATGGACAGTAGAATAGTAGTAGTCATTGTAGTAGTGATCTAGGAATTCATCCTCAAGTGGAGGTGAATCTGCTGTAGTAATACAGGTGCATTTGAAGGTCAGCATGTTGTGGTGAGCATGTGAGGGGTTGAAGCAGTGAAGCGCAGGAATGCGAAATCTACAAATGAGTGTCAATGCAGCAGGAAAGGAGTGAGGAGAGGAGGCGGTAGGAGATGTTGGTGCTGCTGCGGAGATGTAATCTGGTGTGCTTGTCGTAGATTGGTGCCCATGCCCGCCTCTGCTGTCAGTGCAACAGGCGGATGAAGATGTTGGACGCGGCGGTATGCAGGACAATGGCGTGGATGAAGCTGTTGCAGAGCTGTTGTTGAAGAGGCAACAGGCTAGCATGTCAGACATCAGCAATGAGAGGGAGAGTTTTGATGCATGCAGGATCGTTTGCTGGGCTCTCATACCATGTCAGGAAAATGCAAGAATCAGAGCAGGTGGAAATGATGATACACAGAAAGAATGGAATTTGTGACGAAAGTGTAGAGCGCTGATGGGAAAGTGACGTCACAGAGTGGACATCAGATATGTGCAAGGAGTAGAAGCAAAAAAAGCACTGATAAGGAACAACAGGAAGTAGCACACTAGGTGTGGATGCGAGAGTAGTTGCGACCGGAGTCACCTAAGCACGGGCCAAAGGCCAAAGTGCTTATGTGTAGAGCTGTCAGAAAACTATGTGCTTGCAGTTTCCACGTGGCCTCACTGGTCTTCTGTGTGTTCACGGCTACTTTTGTGTGAGTTCTGAGTCTAAGCATGAGCTTTCTGGTCGCCTCACGCTATGAATCTGGGAGTTGGACAGAGTTGTGAGACAGTCACGTTTGTGAAGAGAATAACGCAATTTTGTGTTAGTATTTGAACCTGGACATGATCTGAACATTTGTAGGGCTAGTCATCACCTCTCTAACGTACCAAAACGTGTACAATTTGGATCACCGTAGCTCTCGCTACATTAGCCAAAGCGCAGCACCCAAAACCAGCAACTCAGTCGGCGGCGCTCACCACGTCGGCCGCTGAGGCGCTCTCACACATAAGGACCCTTCAAAAATGCCCTTTCGGAGGCGCAGATGTCCCTACACGTAGTGGCGGTGCTCCTCGCACCTTTGGGGTCTGTTTTGATGAGCTAATCATTGAGTTTGGTGATGGGGATTGATGTGGATCAAAACGTTTTTGCGGACCTGCAGTCGGAATTTTGACGGTCCCCGAGTAACAAAATGTACTACCAAATTTCAGACGCCGAGCCAGAATTTTGGCTAGGTCCCTCAGTAACAAACTACACTACTGGCATCCGGCGGATCATTCACCGGACGCCTCGGCAGCCCTTCTGGAGCAAAATCCCCAGATGGTTATTTGTTACTCGGTCAAGTAGATTATCACCTCCAATCAAACCGCGGCCGACTTCCAGAGCCACCGTGCACATTCCAACTTTGATAGCTCATATGTCCCTCGTTACTTGTTCAATTCTGATGAAACAACTTCCACCGGATTCAGCAACTCGTCAACTTTCAGAAGCAATCCTCCATTATAGGATCCAAGTAATCCTCTAGCCGCTAGATCTAACTGTGAGTATTTTTTGTCTCACTGGCAGCTCGCCTGTGCCTCCCAGCGCTGCACCTGGGCATGCAGAGGGGAAAATCTTCAAAATTCTCCCCCTTGCAGCTGCCATGCCCACTTCTCCTGCTTTCTCTCACTCATCTTCCACTGCACCCTCCAGCCCATCATAGCTGGTCATCCCAAGCCCGGCCACGCTCATTGTGTGCCGGTCCACGGGTTGAGCTTTGGTCAAGCATTCCGCAAGCATGTTGTGCGCACTGTACTGCTACAGCACCACCTGCCCCTTTTCAGCCATATCCCATGCGTAGTGATAACGCACGTCGATGTACTTCGTCCTCTAGTACTGCGTCGCGTTGTTTTTCAGCAAGATGGAGCCAATGTTGTCCTATTGCACTACCGTATGCTCCTGCTGCGGCACGTCGAGCTCCGCCAAAAACCTGTGGAGCCACACCGCCTCCTTGACCGCCTCGGCCAGTGCGATGTACTCTGCTTCCACTGTGGAGGTGGTGTTGTAGTCTTGCTTCCTACTGCACTACAAGACCGCTGCACCAGCAAGGAAGAATACGTAGCCGGATGTAGAATTCTGCTTGTCCACATCGCTAGCGTAGTCTGTATTCGTATAGCAGACCGAACGCAAGGGGTCCGCCCGCCCCTTGCCATCAAACCTCAGGCGTGCATGTCACGTCGCTTGCAGGTAGCGGTGGATGCGCCTTACCGCCTGCCAGTGTAGTGGCCCTAGATCGGCCACGTACCTGCTCACTTGGTCCACCGCGTAGGCCAGGTTCGGTCGAGTCGCCACCACGAGGCTGCCCACTGCTGATTGGCAGGGAACCCCTGCCATATACTCCCGCTCTTCTTTTGTCTACGGCGCTATTGCCGCACTCAATTCACAGGTCGTGGAGACTAGACTGCCAACTAGTTTGCAGTCCTCCATGCTATACCGCTTCAGCACCTCTGCCACATATTTGGCCTACTCCAGCTCAAGCGTGCGCACCCTCCGGTTGCAGGTGATGCACACCCCGAGGTAGTCCTCCAGCTCCCCCATGTCGGATATCTGGAATCTGCTGCTCACCTGCTCTTTCAGCCGCTGTAGGCTTGGAAGATCTGTCAAGCATAAAATCAGGTCGTCCATGTAGACTGCAATGATCTCATAGAGCTATTTGTCGCGCCGCACGTACACGTTATGATCCAACTCACAGCATTTGAGGCCGAGTTGTGCCATGAAGCTATCCATTTTCTGGTACCAGCATCTAGATGATTGTTTTAGCCCGTACAAGGAATTCTACAGCTTGCACACCTTGCCCTCCGGTGCCTGCACCCCCTTTGGCACCTCCATGTAGATCTCTTTCTCTATGCAGTTGAGGAAGGTCGTCTTTACGTCTATTTAGTGGAGCTGTATGTCCTTTGCGGTTGCCACTACAAGGATCACCTGGATGCTTGTGAACTTGGCAATGGGAGTGAACGTCTCATCATAGTGCTCCTCCTTACACTGTGCGTAACCCTTGCTACCAGCCGCGCCTTGTACTTGTCAGGCACACCTTCCTTTGTGAACTTGGTCTTGAAGACCCACTTTGAGCCGATGACCTTGGCATCCTTCGGCATGTCAACCAGCTCCCACGTGTCGTTTTCCGTGATGGATGCCCGCTCCAATTTGATGGCTGCATCCCATTGATCCCCTTTGGGCCATGCAAGCGCCTCTTGCACAGTAGTCGGTTCCATTGATGCAGCCAGCATGCACCGCGTCATACCGATCCATCGACCGGTGTTTGCGTTGAAACGCTTCCCCTCTTTCTGCTGCCTCCCGCTGCGACGTGGCTGTTTTGGTGGCGCATCTTCACTCTGCTGCGATCCCTTGACTCTACACGCTCCAGTGACTCATCAACCGGACGGCTCCCTGAGGGTCTCTCCCGCTCCGGTGAAACATCGCCCGGACGGGCGACACGTCCAGTGGGTTTTCCACTCACGTCTGATGTTCACTCCGTCGGGAGTGCACGCTTTGGCACCCTTGGTGCCTCATCTGCCGGATTCTTTCGGCGAATCTCCTCGTCAGCTTGATCGTCATTGGAGTCCTCCACGTCGGTTGCCAACGCTGGTTTACCGTCGCGCTCTGATGCCGCATCCTCAACTTCGGCGTCTGCCGGCTCCTTCTTGTAGTCAAGGAGCTGGAACCACTCCCTCTTCTTTGGAGCATCTACCACGCCCACATCGTTGCTGCTGATGTAACTCTGGTGCTCATCAAAATCGATGTCTTGGCTACGGATTACCTCTTCCTTGCACATGTCGTAGAGCCGGTACGCCTTATGTGCTCTCATAGCCAAGGAAGAGGTATGACTTTGCCCGCGGCTCTAGCTTGCTATTGCGTCGCTGCGCAGCCTGCACCGTCGCGTATGCCTTGCGCCCAAACACTTTCCGGTATACCATACTTGGCTTATACCCGATCCAAACCTCCTGCGGCGTCTTCCAGCCACTCTTCCCCTTGAGCACCACTGTTGGGATGAGGTTGATCGTGTAGCTCACCATACGTACAGCTTCCTCCTAGAAGCTCTGTGGCAATTCTGCATCCACCAACATGATCCATACCATGTTCAGCAGCATCTGGTTTGCGTGCTCCACCACGCCATTAGTCTGAGGTGAATACGACATAGTCTATTGCCATTTTATGCCCTGATTCTTCATCCATCCACTACATTCCATGTTCTCTTTGCTGTTGTCACTGAGTTGCGCTCTGACATTCTAGTTTGTCTATCTCTCCACCGCCGCGACGTACGCCTTCAGCCGGTCCGGGACCTCGTCTTTTCGCTTCATGAAGTACACATTGAGCTTTCTGTTGTATTCATCAATTAAAGTGACAAAGTAACGCCGTTCTTTGACGCTGTCCTTTGAAGCCATCTTTAATGGTCCGCACACGTTGCTACGCACAACCCCCAGAAGGTCCGTGGAGCGATTCACGTTCTCGTTGAACCGTGTGCACCGTGCCTTGCCCAAAATACAAGGCTTGCACTTTTTGTGTAGTGCTGCATCGGTGCCTCTTATGCACCGTCGATGACGAGGCCGCGTACCAGCTCGCAATTCACCATCTCCTTCACAACTGCGGGTGAGAAATGCCCCAGTCGTCGGTGCCAGAGCTCGAGATCAGCCCCCCCTCCTTTGGCCAGGTTGATGGTGCGTTCCTGCAAGACAACTGAATCTTTCACCGCAGAAATCACCGTGGTCTCCACGATTTAGAGGCCTCCCTTGCGCTTAGCCCCCAGCACGGTCTCGTCGCCACCGTCCTTCCATACGACTGCCCCCTTCCTCCTGAAGAGTACCTCATACCCCTCGTCTGTCAAGCGACTGACACTGAGAATGTCAGCTAAGCCAGGTACGTGCTGCAGGTCCTTGATGACGCGTTGCACCCACTTTCCACCAACCACCACCTCCACGTCCACGTCTCCTTGGCCAGCCGCCAGCTCGACCTTGTCGTTTGCGACCACCATAGATTTGCTGGACTTGGTGTAGTTGATGAACCCGAACTTCTCGGCTTGGGTGTGCTCCTCGGCTCGGAGTCAAGGCATCGCCGGTTAGCCTTCTTGAGGTAGTGGTTTTGAGTGCCGTTGAGGAGCGCCTTCTTGCCTTTGGCGTCCTTGCCGCCGGCCTTTGCCTCCTCGGTGCACTCACGGGCTCAGTGGCCCTCCTTGCTGCAGTTGCGGCACGCACCCTTGTTGGCGCCCTTCTTGCCGCCGCTATGTCCGCCATCTCCCTTGCCCCCACTTCTACCACCATGCGTTTTGGTGACGAGGGCCGATGAGGGAGACGAGGACTCCCCATAGCACATCGCTGGGCCTCGTTGCAGATGTTCTCTGCGACCACGCCATAGGTGAGCTTGTCCTCTACCCATCTTCACAAGACGGTGATGAGAGGGCTCGATCTGTCAGGAAGGGCCATGAGGAGGGCCATCGCCTGCAGCTGCGTGTTGATCTTCCATCCCATGTCATTACATTGTGAGGTGAGCGACTCAATCTGCTGCATGGCGGAGATGATATCATCTCCTTCCTCGAGTCTCACCGTCAGGAGTCACTTCATTTTGTTCGCTTACGACTTGGATTGATGAATGGTAAAAAGTGTTTACCAAGCCTCGGTTTCCAGCTTGCAGCCTTGGAAGTAGCCCCACTGTGACTCAATCAGAGGGAAAGTGTTGATGCACGCAGGATCTTTTGCTAGACTCTCATACCATGTCAGGAAAATGAAAGAATTGGAGCAGGTAGAAATGATGATACACAGACAGAACGGATGCTGCGACGAAAGTTTAGAGCACTGTCGGGAAAGTGACGTCACAGAGTGGGCATCACATATGTGCGAGGAGTAGAAGAAACAACAGCATTGATAAGGAACAACGGGATGTAGCACACTAGGTGTGGATGCGAGAGTAGTTGCGACCGGAGTCATCGAAGCACGGGCCAAAGGCCAAAGTGCTTAGGTGTAGAGCTGTCAAAAAACCGCGTGCTGGCAGTTTCACGGCTACTTTTGTGTAAGGTCTGAATCTAAGTGTGAGCTTTCTGGTTGCCTTACGCTATGAATCTGGGAGTTGGACAGAGTTGTGAGACTGTCACTTTTGTGAAGAGAATAACGAAAGTTTGCATTAGTTTTGTAACAAGACATGATCTGAACATTTGTAGGACTAGTCATGAGCTCTCCAACGTACCAAACCGTGCACGATTCGGATCACCATAGCTACCACTACGTCAGCCAAAGCGCAATACCCCAAACCAGCAGCTCAGTCAGCAGCGCGCACCACGTCGCCCGCCGAGGCTCCCTCACACATCAAGGACCCATAAAAAATGCTACTCTTGTCCGGAGGAATCTGCGGGATGCGGTCCCAACGTTTGTCTGATCGTCTCTTGATGGTCTACGTCTTCTGTTTTGGGTGAATCTGAGACTGAGCGTGAGCTTTCTAGTCGCCTCAAGCTATGTGAGCAGGAATTTAGAGACAGTCAGTTTGCGAAGGGAATAATGTCATTTTGCACTAGTTTTGTACATAGACATGATTACAACGTTTATAGGGCTAGTTATGAGCTTTCCAACGCACCAAACCACGCACGACTTGGCCAAGCGTAGCCCAAGTTACGCTTGTCAAAGCACAGGTCTCACCCACCACAGAAACGCTTAATGCCTCTATGGCGCGCACACGCCGTGGCGCCTTCTTTCACGTGCGAAGCGCCTTTCCCAAGGCGCACATCCCATTGCACGTGGTATAGGGGTCCCCTGCACTGTTTCCACGCACCTCTCCCTCTTTTTGATGGAGTTTGGTGATGGGGTGTGACGAGGCTTGAAACCTGTCCGCGGACCTGCGGTCAGAATTTTGACTGTCTCCGAGTAACAAAACAGTACTGCTGAGTTTCGGACGCCGAGCCATGATTTTGGCTAAGTCCCTCAGTAACAACCTGCACTACAGGAGCCGGTGGATGCTCCACCTGATCAGGTGGATTATCCACCGGACGCCTGGACAGGCCGTCCGGAGCAATTTCTCCAGATGGTGTTTGTGTTACTTGGTCCGGTCGATTATCCACCAGATTTCGAGTCGCAGCCGGCCCTCAGAGCCGATGCGTACACCCCAACTTTGGAAGGCCATATCTCCCTTGATACTTGTCCGATTTCGGTGAAACAACTTCCACCGGATTCAGTGGATTGTCACCTTTAAGGGGAAATCATCCATTTTAGGATCCAAGCAATCTTCCAGTCGCCATATCCGCCGGAGCGGATTTTCCTCTTTCTGGCGGTTCATCGGCGTCTCCCGGCGCCGCGCTTGGGCATGCAGAGGGGCAACTTTTCAACAATTCTGGAGGCCCAGATGTCCCTACACGTACTGGTGGTGCTCCTTGCAACTTTAGGATCCTTTCTGCATGCTTTGGTCCATGACAACAAAAATGTCGTAAGCATCAATTTGCAGCATTGAACTCTAGTCATGCCGCATACATGCCATGTGCAATGCACCCGCCATGCAATACTCTTTACAAATCACCGTGTATGCTGTGACTCACGGCATTGACAAAAGGAGTACGCACCAGATTCAGCAAAAAAATAGCCAGTCATGTCGCATACATGCCATATGCCATGCATCCGCCATTTGATGCTCTTTGTAAAGCCCTAGTGCATGCTATGGCCAACGGCGGCAAAAAAAGGCGGAAGCACCAAAAGACATCATTCAAGGCAATCAAGCTGCATATATGATATATGCCATGCATCCGCCTCGAATGCTCCACGCAACAACATAGAAAGGCGTACTACCATTTCTTACCACTACACACCAATCATGCCACGTACATGTTGTGCAAAAAAGGCATTAGCACCAATTTTTAGTATTAAACGACACTCATGTTGCATACATGCCATATTCTATGCATTTGCCACGCGATGCTCTATGCAAGACCCCGGCGGATCCCATGGTGCACGGCAGCAAAAAATGCATCACTACCGGTTTTCAGCATTAAACATCAGTCACAATGCATATATTCCATATGCCATGCATACGCTATGTGCATGCTATGGCCCACAACAGCACAAAAAGGAGTGAGTACCATTTCTAAGTACTAAACACCAGTCATGCTGCATACATGCCAGATGCCATGCAACTGCCACGCGGTGCTCTTTAAAAATCCCTGTGCATGCTATGGCCCATGACAGCAACAAAAAGGCGTAAGTTCCACTTCTCAGCATGAAAATCCAGTCATGAAAGAAATAAACCATATGCCTTGCATCCTCCATATGAGGTCAATGTAAGACCCCAGTGCATGATATGGCCCACAACACTGGAAAAAAGGTGTAAGCACTCATAATCAGCATTCAACACCAATCATGCCACATACATGCCAGATGCCTTGCAACCACCATGCAATGATCTTTGCAAATCCTCGTCTATGTTATGTTCCACGACAGCAAAAAAACACGTATGCCCCACTCCTAAGCACTAGACGTCAGTCATGCCGCATGGATGCCATATGCCATGCACCCGCCATCCAATGCTCTAGGCAAACCTCTGTACATGTCATGGCTCCTGACAGTGAAATAAAGGGTTAGCAACAAATTCTAACTTCAAATGCCAGTCATGCCGCATACATGCCATGTGCCATGCATCCGCCCTTTGATGCTCTATGCAAAACTCTAGCACATGATATGGCCTACGGCAGCCCAAAAAGGCATAAGCACTAATTTCTAGCCGATAACGCTGGTCATGCTGCATATTAACAGAAGAACTAGACACGTGGAGCAAGTGAAAAAAAAACGCAGATAGAAGAAGCAAAGAGTGCAGAGTGTCAATACTTCCTTGAGAAATTGACTTTGTGCACAAAAAACTGTTGGAAATTTCTTACCTCAATAACGGTTTCGTTCCAATACCGAACCACCTTGACCAACGGTTCACCGGTTCTGTGATCGTTCGACCAACAGTCAAGTCATCCCTAAATAGTGTTACATGTGCCACCCACGTCCGGCTAGCGGAAAGAAACCATTGTTTAGCTCGTTTCATCCTCTTTTTTCTTCACATACCGAGGATGTTCATTCCATTGAGCTTAACCCAAAACAGACTGTTCCAATCTGTTTGCCTTTGGTTCTGTGGCTTCACCGCCGTGTTTCCTCTCTGCTTGCTTCACGCTCATTCCTCCTTCGCCATCCAATCTCATCTCTCAGCTTTGCATCTCTTCGTCCCGTCACTGTCGCTTCTCCGCTCAGCTCTGGACATCGTATTAAGCTCGCACCCTCAGCTCCAACATTCTCTCATTTTGCTCCCGTTTACTCTTCTCATTATCAACCTGTTTTGGCTCCAGCACATCTTCACTTGCTCTCTTGTCTAACTCCCTCCGTACTTTTACAACCCTTGGCTTTCGTCAACTCTCCGTGCCTCCGCATTCTCTGTTTCTGCCTGCTTGTGCCATCACTCATCTCCCTATGTCCATTCTTTTGACATAGTATTAGAGATTCAGGTAATATTGCCTGATGTTCCTTAGCCAAGTCATCGCTTCTCCACTCTCATTACCCCTCTCTGTGAGCAGTTTCACCTCCACCATTGTCTGCCGCATCATCTCCGCAAGCCTCATTCTTCCTCCTCAGCTGCACCGCTGTTCATAGAGCTACGGTCCTCCCCGTGCCCGTTCATGCACGTGGAGGTCCATGCTCTCCAGTCAGAGGCGCATCCACTTGCCTGCACCTCTTCCTCCGCTTGAGCAACATAAGTCGTCAGAAGGCGTCAGTCGTCTCAACTGCTCCTCAGGCTTTGGTGGCTCATATCACTATGACAAAGTCATGCGTCCAATCACACGACCATGGCTATGTCCGGCCTACTCCACCGCCAACAGCTGATAGTAGCCCTCGAGTTCCTCTCTGCCGCCACCTTCCGTGAAGCTTCCTGCTGTATTTGGTTCTCCACTCCTACGAGCCTGCATTGCCATTCTCTAACCTGCAGATCTTGCGTTCCTACTCCTCCTTTGCCACTTCTGACAAATTCGGTAACCATGAGGCACAGTCCCCTCTTTGTTACCGCTTCTTTCTCCTGTATCACCTTCCATATCCTGTTCCCTTCCAGCCACCTCATTCGCCCCATCCCGCCGCCATCTGCTCCATGTGCGTCAATGTCACCTTCGCTGCCTATCCCTCCTACTCTCAGTGTAAGCCGGGTGCGGTGTGTTAGCCTCAACCGGTGTAGGCACCAAACGACAGCAACGGCGACCAAGGGGTGGCCGGTGCAAAAATTTCCCAATGTATGCGAAAACACGTAGGATCATCTTTGGGGAGTACGGAAACACGTGTGGCACAGTGGGAGTAAACTGTACTTCTTATTCAAGTGTCAACATACAAGACTGTATGTACATGATGACACATCCTAGGTGACCCGAGGTTGCCGAGCTGTGCGCGGCTTTGTATGGGCCTAAGATGAGCGTTATTGCATCAGCATCACGTAGCGCATCTTCCCAGCTTTCCAACGCAACAAGAATTGCATCATTCTGTAGAGGAATGGCCGAGATATTGCCATTTCTGTAAACCACAACAATATGTCACTGGTAGCACCACTAGCAGCGGTGACGTCCATTCAAAGCGCCCTTTCTGGACACATCGGGACGTCATTCCGAAGCTTCCTTGGCCCTCAATGATCCTTGATCCATTGACTAACCAGGCTCCAAGGTGAACTTCAGCCTTTTTCGGTCTTCTGAGGATCGAGCCTTGATCCTTGAGGAGGAACTCCCGTCACCTGTTTTCCCCTCAGCCGGTCGAACCTTTGGTTAAGCGTAACTTCCTCAATCCTTGATGGATCGACCCCGTTATCGGATCTATCTCACACAGTTTTTCCTGCAGATCCCAAATCCACAGCCAGATCACACATTCAAGGAAGCCGCAAGCCATGATCAGTGTCGTTAGCACTGTCCGGCTTACACTACCTCCCCCCCTTTAGGAGCGAGCCGTCCCGGTCCGCTCTTGGTACTCCCGGAGGATGGCATTCACCCTGTCAATGTTGAAGTTGCAGGCAGGCTCCCATGAGTTGTGGGACACTTTGTAGCCCTTCCACTTGACCAGGTACTCCCATCCGTGGCCATGACGATGGTGGCCAAGGATGGCCTCCACCTCAAACTCTTGCTCGCCCTCGATGACCACCGGAGGGGGAGGCTCGGAACTGCAGCCAGGGAAGTGCTCGGCCGGGTCATGGTAGAGCTTGAGCTTGGAGATGTAGAACACGTCATGGACTAGCATGGAAGGCGAAAGAGTCAACCGCGTCACCACGAATGTCCGCATTTCGAGCACCTCAAACGGACCAAGCCACTGGGGTTTCAACTTTTCCAACCAAACCCCACGAAGCTTGACGTGTGCGTTGTTGAGGAGCGCATGATCACCGACCTTGAGTAGTGTGTCTACACTTTGGCAGTCTTCTTGTATTTTCTTCTGCTCTTGCGCCTTTGCCAATTCATGCCAAGTTTCTGCCCAAATCTGTATGAGGTCATGTGCGGTAGACTCCACCCCGGGCAGGTTACTTGCGACGTGCAAACTGAGGGGTGTGGTGAGCACCGTCCCATTCACCACCTCAGATGGCTCCTTGACGGTGGAGGTGGACGTGGCAGAGTTGAACGCCAGTTCAGCGACCGGCAGTCACTGGTCCCACGCCGTTTTGTCCGGGCCACCCACTGTACGGAGGAGCTGCTCCAGCGTTCGGTTTGTCCGCTCGGTTCGTCCGTCAGTTTGGAGATGAAAACTGGTCGACAGTTGCACCTTGTTGCCATACCGCTCCATGAGTTCTCGCCAAAACTTGCTCATAAAGCACGGGTCATAGTTGTTCACAATGGACTGCGGCACAACATGGAGAAGTACCACGTACTGTGTCGTACCGTACCTTCTGCGCTCACTATATCACGCGTCGCAATGAAGTGCAACATCTTGCTGAAGCGATCCACCACCACCAACACCGCATTGTGACCTACCGCTATTTTGGGCATGCCCGTGATGAAGTTCACGAAGATGTCTTGCCACGGCCGCTTGGGGATGGGCAAGGGTTGGAGAAGACCCAGAGTCTTCGTCCTCCGTGTCTTGTGATGTTGGCACACGTCACAACTCTGGCAGAATTCAGCCACCTCCAACGACATGATGGGCCACCAAAGGAAGCGAGCCACCGTCTTAATTGTCTTGTTGGTGGAGAAGTGACCGCTCGGGCCACTGTCATGGCACTCCTCAAAAATCAGCTGCCGAAGCGCCGGCACCGTGGGAACCACCACCTGCTACGTGCCGCGCCGTTGCCAATACGGTGCCTTGAAGAACATTCTCTGAGCGTCAAATTCCCAATACGCCTCGAACCCCTCCGTGAAGAGCTTCATAAGGAAGGCATCCTTGTGAATGGTGAGAGACGTTACCCACATTATCAGCTCCTGCAGCTGTGTGTTGCTCCTGCGGTACGTTGCACGGACAGGCGGGCGTGCTCCATGTTTGAGGTCGATGTGATGGTCCATGTCTCGCCTCGATTGCAGCCCAACAGGTAGGGTTTCAGGGAACATGTCCTTGAACTTTGTACACACTTTCTGAAGCCCCTCGGGCACCACAACAAGCTTGCCTTGGCCCCTCGGCTGCTCACGAGTTGCCTCATGCGCCACAGCAGGCGCAACATACTCCAGTTCGTTAATATCGTCTTCCATGTCTCCTACAAACGCCAGGAAAATCTGCTCCCTCTTTTGAATCGTGCACTTGAGCTCCATGTTGCCTTCAACTTCCGACTTGATGGGGTCAAGCCGGAGTCGCCAAGTCGGTCCACGTCGACTTGGAAGTCGACTTGACTTGACCCCCTCTTTTTTAGCCGGGGTCAGTTTTCACCCCTTGTGTCACAAGGGACTTGACAAGCATTGACAGGCATTTTTTTTCCTGGAGGCGGGCACAAATCCCGTTGTGCCTAGCGAGAACTCTACGTCTGATGCACTTTTCCATGCTGGATGGTTGATGCCCACGGTGTCCACTCATTGGTGCATTGCTTTACATGCGTTATGTGACAGCAATGCTTGGCTAACAACCAAGCATAGGTCCTACATGGGACATATGACACGGCAATGCATGCTTAACGTGTGGGTGGTGCGTGTACGTCATGCGTGAACCTGGTGTTCTTGTTTTGCGGCGGTGAACGAACCAATCGGGGGCCTTGTTGCACGTCACGGAAGGATAATGTGTGTGACATGTGGCAAGGGTTTGATGAGTACTCTCATCAAACCAGGTAGCAGTTTGACAACCCGTATGAAGCGCATCCGCTGTCGGACCTTCCGAGAAGCCCACTTTCTGGCACATCCTTGCCATGCAGTTGACCAGCCGAACTTCACTCTGCCCCACTCGGCCGCCATGGCTGGGAAGGGTAAGCAGCCCACGTGTGTACAAGTGGCTGCTGTCAAAAACCGGCCCCCGGATGGAGGCAGTTCCAACGTCCCCCGACGGGTCTACTGCATTCACGGCTACTTTTGTGCAGCTTCTGAGTCTGAGCGTGAGCTTTCTGGTCACCTCACGCTATGTTTCTGGCAGTTGAAGACAAATGCGAGACAGTCACTTTTGCGAAGGGAGTAACGCGATTTGGCATTGGTTTTTGGACATGGACATGATCTGAACATTTGTAGGGCTTGTCATGAGCTCTCCAACGCACCAAACCGTGCGCGATTCGGATCACCGTAGCTCCCGCTACGTCATCCGAAGCGCAGCACCCCACATCAGCCGCTCAGTCGGCGGCGCGCACCACGTCGCCCGCCGAGGCGCCCTCACACATCAAGGACCCATCAAGACGCCATTCCGGAGGCGCAGATGTCCCTACGCATAGTGGCGGCGCCCCTCGCGCCTTTGGGGTCTGTTTCGATGAGTTAATCATCGAGTTTGGTGATGGG
>SZWC01002643.1:164438-193178 GCA_023375785.1 Penium margaritaceum
GAGTCGCTTCATGGCAAAGATTTTGTTCGCCAGCGACTTGGATTGATGGATGGTACAAAGTTTTTGCCAAGCCTCGGCTGCCAGCTTGCAGCCTTGGAAGTAGCCCCACTGCGACTCAGCCGTCCCGGACACCAGCAGTATGAGCGCCTCCGTGTTCTTCTTTGCGAAGGCCTCCTTCTGCGCTTCCGTCGCTGTCGCTTCGTCGAGGACTTCAGTTCCCAACATGACCTGCAGCAGACCCTTATGCGTGAGGTGGATCTCGAAGTGCCACCTCCATAGCCCAAAGCCAGGGCCGCCCGCATACTTCTGGATGGCCTGCGTCTCCTTCTGTGCCATTGCGCAGTCTTCAACTCCGGGACCTCAGAGTTTGACGGCGATGTCGTCCCCGATGACAATCCCGTCCGCCGCGAAAGCCGTGAGTGATGTGTAGACCGGTCAGGGCCGTGGGCCCATAACCCTTTGTCAGAAACCGGCCCCCGGATGGAGGCAGTTCCAACGTCCCCCGACGGGTCTACTGCATTCACGGCTACTTTTGTGCAGCTTGTGAGTCTGAGCGTGAGCTTTCTTGTCACCTCACGCTATGTTTCTGGCAGTTGAAGACAAATGCGAGACAGTCACTTTTGCGAAGCGAATAACGCAATTTTGCATTGGGTTTTGGACATGGACATGATCTGAACATTTGTAGGGCTCGTCATGAGCTCTCTAACGCACGAAACCGTGCGCGATTCGGATCACCGTAGCTCCCGCTACGTCATCCGAAGCGCAGTACCCCAAATCAGCCGCTCAATCGGCGGCGTGCACCACGTCGCCCGCCGAGGCGCCCTCACACATCAAGGACCCATCAAGACGCCATTCCGGAGGCGCAGATGTCCCTACGCGTAGTGGCGGCACCCCTCGCGCCTTTGGGGTCTGTTTTGATGAGTTAATCATCGAGTTTGGTGATGGGGATTGATGTGGGTCGAAACCTGTTCGCGGACCTCCAGCCGGAATTTTGACAGAGTCCCCGAGTAACAAACTGTACTACTGAGTTTCGGACTCCGAGCCAGGATTTTGGCTAAGTCCCTCAGTAACAAACTGCACTCCTGAAATCCGGCGGATCATCCACCGGACGCCTCGGCAGACCTTCCGGGGCAAAATGCCCAGATGGCATTTTGTTACTCGTTCCGGTCGATTATTCACCGGAAGTCGAACCGCGGCCGGCTCCCAGAACCGCCGCGCACACCTCAACTTTGGAAGCCCATATCTCCCTCGCTACTGGTCCGATTCCGGTGAAACAACTTCCACCGGATTCAGCGACTCATCAACTTTCAGAGGCAATCCTGCATTTTAGGATCCGAGCAATCCTTGAGTCGCCAGATCCGTCAACAAGGAATTTCCTCTCTCTGGCGGCTCGTCGGCGCCTCCCTGCGCCGCACTTGGGCATGCAGAGGGGCAAATCTTCAACAGCTGCCTCACCTAAGCTCCCTGTACTCTCCGGGGACTTCCTCGTCCGGGCGCTCAGCAAGTTCTTCCGACCCGTACCTACGCAGGCAGGTTATCCCGGGTTTCAGTGTGGAGCATGCGGTGTCATCAAGGCAGGCGGTTCAGACCGCATGCGCGGTCATGTTGGAGCAGCCGTGCACAACATCGTGAAGTGCAAGTAACCTCCTGCTGCTGCCCGGGCCATGCTCGGCCTCCCGCCTCTGGCTAGCCCACCAGACGCCTTTGTTCCATACGACGAGAAACTTGACAATGGCCAAGGAGAAGCATGGGGGACGAAGGACCAGCCCGTGGACTGGCAAGCACTGGTCCGAGAGCGGAAGAGACAGGAGGCAAGAGCAGCGGTGGGTGTGGGTGGAGTTGGTGAAAGCAGCGGTCCGATAGACAGCGTTGACAACCCTACCGGCAGAAAATCCGCCACCATTCCCGACTCATTACGCAGCTCCACTCCCGTGTCAGCTTCCTCTCTCAACCTGGCACGGCAAACCACGATGCCCGAGCACATTGCCAGTGCTGCCAACTCTCAGTGTCAGAAAACAATTGTGCGGATCATGGCAAAGAATGCACTGGCGATTTCCTTCTGCCGGGATCCTACCGTCCTTGAGCTGGTGGAAGACGCACGGCGCACAACCCCGGCCTTCAGACTGCCCAGCCGAGACAGTGTCACTGACATCATCCTTCCAGCGCTGGATGTGGAGATCGAGGAGTTGGAGGCCCCTCTTCGCAGCGGATGGGATATTTTTGGGGTGAGCATAGGAGTGGACGAGTGGTCTGACATTCAAATCAGGCCAATCTACTCGGCCATGGCAGTGAACGCTGAGGGCGTGACTCAGATGCCAGTGGTGTTGTCCGTGATGCCAACCACGTGGCATTTGTGATCGACGGTGCCATTTCTGAAGTGGGTGCTAAGACGGTGGTGATGGTCATCACGGATAACGCCTCCACCAACAAGAAGGCCTACTTGGAGCTGAAGAATAAGTATCCATCTGTGTTCTTCACCCATTGTGTTGCACATTCCCTGGACCTGGTTTTGAAGGATGTTGCTAAGACAGAGTGGGGAGCGGCTCTGATTTCCAAGGCTGAGAGAATTGTGTCATTCTTCAGGAACAAGGACTTCTTGAGGTCCTGGCTGAAAACCGAGGGAGGAAAGGTACTTCTGCCAGCTGTTGCTACTCGTTTTGCATCCGTGCACAAGATGTTGGAGCGCCTGCTGCAAATGCGTGACGTTCTGGTGAACATGGTTAACTCTACAAAGTGGTCAGAGGTTGGAACTGTAGGCAAAGATGCAAGATGGAAGGCAAAGAAAAAGGAGGTGCGGCGGCTGGTCAGGATGGGAGTCTTTTGGGTGCAGGTGAAAGCCATGGTGAAGCTGATGTCCTGGCTTTGCGAAAGGCTGATGCAGATGGTGGCACTGCTGGCATTGTGTTTGAGACTTTGCTGGACACAACTGAGTCTTTGAACAAGCTGTTGTGTGTAAGGGCAGCCGCCGTGCTGCGTGCAATCCGCAGTGGGTGAAGTTTGCCCTTGAACGCCTGAGCATGCGGTGGACTAATCAGATGTCGTGCCCCATTTTTGCCGCAGCACATCGTTGCCACCCGCAGCATTTCGGCCACAAATTCGATGGCGATGAGAAGATGATCGAGGCCTGGAACACAGTCGTGAACGCGATCGTGCCAGACACCCGGGAGCAGGACCTGCTGTGCGCTGAGCTGGAGGGGTTTGAGAATGGACGGGTGACTCCTGAAGAGGACCCTGCAAAGGTAAGGGACGTGCAGCGGGCCAAGGAAGCCGTGCAGCAGGTGGTGGCTGGTGAGCTGCCAGCATACAAGTGGCATGCCCGCCACATGACAGGCCTCCCAACACTGAGAGCCTTTGCCATGAGGCTCTTGGCGCAGCCGTGCAGCAGTTCTGACAACGAGCGCGTGTTCAGCAAACACGAGCTGATCCAGACCGCACGACGCAACAGATTGAAGGTTAAAACCCTGGAGCTTCTGGTACTTGTCAACGTGCGCCTGACAAGGATGTACGGGAAGAAAAGGACCAAGAAGCTCACAAATGAGATCAAGCAGGCTGTGGAGGAGGAGGCTGGTGACAGCGACAGTGAAGCTGACGGTGAGGTTGAGCCAGATGAGGAGGAAGATTGGGTGTGGGATCCATTGATTGGAGACGCAGCAGACGGAGATGACTCAGAGGTGGCCGAGGTGAGAGCACATTTGGCAAGGGAGGAGGAAGAATGCAACACAGAGGATGAGGATGATGAGGCAGAGGACAAAGAGATTGAGCACATGGAGAAAGATGGAGGAGGAGATAGCAGTGGGAATGAAGAGGATAGGGAAGAAGAGGAGGAAGAGGATGTGAGGCAGAATTTGAGGAAAGGAGTTCGCAAGAGGAAGGATGTTGAGGCAACAGCTGGCATAGTAGGGGAAAATGCAACATCAGGACTGACTGGGACTGGTGCAGCAGCAGGGTCATCTACAGCAGCAGGTTCTGCACCTGGAAGAAGCACAGCTGCAGGAGCAATGGGTTCAGCAACTTCCAATACAGCTGAAGCTTGCATCAGAGGTTCAGCAGCAGCTATTGCTGCAGCTGTAGGTGCAAAGAGCACAGAACGCCCCAAGAGGATTCGCAAGGGACGTTAACTTGCATTCATGTACTTGTGCTTTGTTGTGCTTACAAGTTTCTCATTCCAGATTCAGTGCAATGTCCATTTCCAGTTTACGTAGTGTAACATGTCCATGTCATTCAGTGATAACCATTGACTTGCTTAATCTCATAGAGAAGTTCACACTAGTTGAGCACAGATCAGTAAACCTTTCACCTTGAGCTCAGTAGTGTGGAATTGTATGGTCATGCATATGTCTTCTCATGATTGGCCACTACAAATGCAGCAAACAAGGTTTTAAAACAAAATGGTGCAAAGTAAAATTGATGAACAGGGATGTGGAGGAATTAAGCCTTGAACTTAGCCTTGTTTTCCCTGTTTGAGACCCCGACTTGGATCGGCAAAGTCGACTTGGAGAATCATGCCAAGTCGACTTGGTGTCAACTTGGCGACTCCACGTCGACTTCGACTTTGAAAAGGCAACATGGCTTGAGCTGCACCAAGTTCAACATCAGCGGCGCCGATTCCTCCTTGCAAGGCGCCGACTTTTGCGACGCTTCCTGCCCGCAAGTTTCCTCCTCCGCAGCCTCTTCATCGGACAATGTAGACACGGGATACTCCTTGACTCCGAGCTTGACTGGATGGTGTATGCCTCCCAATTGAAGGCGGGGTTGTATTTGTGGAGGAATTCACAATTGAGGATCACATCGTAATCCTTCATTGGGCACATCCGGTATACGGTCATCATGCGAAGCTCCCCCACGCAATTGGAGAGCGGACGGGCCAGGTACTGCACTTCAATCATGCCGTCCACTTGGTTAGCGGTCTGTTTCTTGCTCATGAGCGCAAAGTCCCACTTTTGAGCACACTCTACGCTCACAAAACTGTGGCTCGCGCCACAATCCAGCAGAATCCCCAGCTTCACCTTGACGCCTTTCATTCGCGCCTCCAAGAGAAGTATGGGCTGCTCCTCCTCATACCCCGAGTCCCATGGCTTTACCTCAGAAACCACCTTAATTGTCGCAAGGCATTCGTGTGGACGGTCAACTGGGGTCTGGGTTGAGAGGAGCCAGGAGTTACGCCATCTACTCCCAGCTCTCCTCGTTTCCCGACTCCTTTGTTATTTTCTCTGCTTCCTTCGTGGCTTGCTTCCCCTTCCCTTGCCCCTTATCCTTGTTGTCACCCTTCTTAGGACTCCTACAGTCACGTGCAATGTGGCAAGGCTTGCCACAGTTTTACCACTTGCGCTATTGCAACGCTCCAATCTCGATGGGTGTGTTGTCGCTCTCGGCCCGCTTGCCTTAACCATCACCAGAACATTTGTGGCTGTTGGCATGAGCCTGGTACAGGCGCAAGTCGTACTGCTCTGCAGCTGCGATCATCCCCGGCAGGTCGTTGTTGAGGCCGTGCATCACTGTCACAGTGTGGGCGTCGTCTTCAAGGCCGTTGCTGTAGTGGAAGCACAATTTGTGGGAGTCGAAGCCACAATTGGCAATGATCACACAAAACCTACGGGTGTAGTCGGCAACGCCGCCAGTTTGGTGAAGCCGACGCAGCTTGGCACGTGCGTTATTCCTCACATCACCCAGGGTGAAGCGCTTGATGAACGACTCCGTGAACTCCTTCCACGAGGTCGGCCATTTCAGGGTAAGGTCGCCACTGCTGCAGGGTGGAGCCGATGGGGTTGAGAGTCCAGTCCAGGCCGCAATTCTGGTGACCATTACTGCTCCACTGTCATGTGCATTGGACCGCATGACATCGGCCCATTTATCTAACGATGGTCCTCTCAACAGGGTCACGGCGTAGTCGCAGCGTGCCTCGTTCCTTGAGGCATCCGCGCCAATGGAAGTACAATTCCAGTCTGAGTATCCAAGCATGTGGAGCTGGCACATCCTTCTTTGATGGGTCGAACGACTCCGGCTTGGGTGGGCTCGGGACTCCCACCACAGTTCTGTTTGCAATGGCAGCTGCCACTGGTGCTGTCACGGAACGCTTCACGAGCTCTTGATTGAGGTACCTGTTTTGCTTCTCCAACAGGTCCCTCTTCGCCTGCACATTAGCGTGAGCAACACTACGGCTGCTGTTACTTCGTCTTGCGCGTCAAACGCCGTGACCAATGAGGATGTGCCGGATGAAGTCATCTTTGCATCCGGTACAACTTCTTTCTCAACGGGTCCTCCGGTTACCGCCTTGTCACCAGAGTGCGTGGTTGGCCTTGGGCATGGATCCGCCAAAGAGACAAGATGCGTGCTGGTCTACGCTGACCAGGAGAGGTTGCCAGGAAGATAATTGTGCCCCTGAGCCAAGGGTGGCTCTGATACCAAGTGCAAACCGAACGCGGTGTCCTAGCCTCAACCGGATGGTGTAGGCACCAACCGGCGGTAACGGCGACCAAGGGGTGGCCGGTGCACACCTTCCCAAGTGTATGAAGAAGCGTAGGATCGTCTTGGAGGATCACGGGAAGACGTGTGGCACAGTGGGAGTAAAGTGTACTTCTCATTCAAGTATCAACGTACAAGACTATATGTACATGATGACACATCCTAGCTGACCTGAGGTCGCCGAGCCGTGTGGGGCTCTGTGCGGGCTAAAGATGAGCAATGTTGCATTTGAATCACGTAGCTCATCGTTTCAGCTTTCCAACGCACCAAGAATCACATCATTCCGTGGAGGAACGGCCAAGATATGGCCGTTTCCGTGAACCACGGCAACCTGCCACTAGTAGCACCACTAGCCGTGGTGACGGCCGTCCGAAGCGCCCTTTCTGGTAATAACACATCGGGGCGCCATTCCGAAGTGTCCTTGGCTCTCAATGATCCTTGATACACTGAATAACCGGACCCCAAGGTGCATTTCAGCCTTGTTGGGTCTTCCGAGGGTCGAGCCTTGGTCCTTGAGGATGAATTCCCGTCACCTGTTTTTCCCTATGCCGGTCCAACCTTTGGTCGGGCGTAACTTCTTCAAATCTTGATGGTTCGACCCTGTTGTTCGATTGATCTCACACCATTTTTTCTGTAGATTCTAAATCCACAGTCAGATCACACATTCAAGGAAGCCTCAAGCCATTTCAAAGTTCCGTCGGCACTGTCCGGCTTACACTCACTGTCATACTCCTGAGCCGCCTTCTCATGTCACGCTACAGAAGCAGATGCCACTCAATGCCTGCTTCCTCGGCATCTTTTCCTCTCGGTCCTCATCCGATAAAGTGAGATTGCCCTCGGTGTCAGGGCATCAAGCACTACCAGTCTTCCTTCTCGGCTTGTGCCAACTGGTGTTACAAGCTGTCACTCCTCTGACATCAACGGAGCTCCCTCAGCACCCTCTTGCTGTCCTCATATGCTGCATGAATTTCATCTACATCTTCATCAGCTTGTCGTCCTCATCTGGCATCCTTTTTCCTCATCAGCATTAGCCCCTCTTCATCCTCAGACACCTCCTGCTTTCTCATCATCAGCCTCATCAGCTTCATCATATTCTTCATCATCATCCGTAACGCACATGGTTTTTCTGTTGTGCCCATTTCATCAATCATCCATCTGCCACTATCATCATCTTCCGCTCGGCAACTGGATCTGCCCGGTCGAATCGCCAATAATGTAGTAACCTGTGTCCATGTCGTCGCATCAAAAGCGCAAAGGACTCACCCCTGTGCCCAGACATCATCATCATCAACAAACCCTCCACCGCTTCTGTCAGCATCACCAACATCTTGACCAGCACAACAGTCTACACGAACTAGCTCCCAATCTTGCAATGGCCTGCACCCATGCCAACAGTAGATTATCTTCCAGTACATTGGCTCTTGCCTTCCCCTTGCTGCATCTCTATCCCTATACTTCCTCGTGCGGGAGGTCTACCTTTGTGCCCAACATCGTCATCATCAAATCCTCCGCCAGCATCAGTGTCCTCTTCTCAACAACAAGATCCGCCCAGTTAGCCACCAATTCTTTTTTTTCACTTACGACCACACGTTGATTTTATCGTTCACTTCCGCACATAAAACATCATTCCTTTTACTTGGAAATTCAGTTCACCAATTTCAAGAGAAGTCAATGGAGAATTGGACACTGCCCCTCTTCTTGATCAGTTGTCTCGAGTCGAGGGGTGTAACAAGCCATCACTCCTCCAGTGCTTGTCCTTACAGACAAGCACTTCTATTCAACATCACTCTCAAGGACACAGGGGAAAAGTTGCGGTAGAGCTCCCTCTGTGAAATGGTATTCTTGCAGCATCCTCCGTGTCAAAAGGCTGGACGTGCTGACTACGTCTTCAAGTCTTCATCACAGGCCTCCTTGATTCCTGGTTATCTCCTGGACCAGCATCACTCCATCTGTCAGCATAACAGGAGCAATTTCCAATTGCATACAGGCTACGACCAGCACCTCGAAGGTGGTAGAGCAGTAGACCAAGTGAGGAAGGCGGGATTGAACTTACTCACATAATCCTGATCCTCCATTTTGATGAGACAAGGGATGAAAACTATGATGCTTGGCTTTCGGTAATGGAGCTGCATGCTGATGTAAGCTTTGGTGGCCTGGAGCTCTAGGACATCTCCTTTAAAAATGGGACTACTTCCACGTTGAGTTCTCTGACCTTGACATCAATCGGTAGTGGAGTGACTACTTCCTTGCCAAATTTCAAGCCCTGGTCATCCTCTAACTCACAAGACATCAGTCATTCCATCCAATGTTTCAGTCCTATTACCCCCGCACTGACGACATGTGTGGACTGATGGAGAATATTTGTTGAGAATACAAACGAGGAGGAGGAAGACGTTGGAGGATAAAACAACCAGAAAGAATCTCCAAGGAAGAACTCCCTGACATCGAAGAAGTCCCACATCTGGATTTTTGGTCCAGATCATCATCTCCGCCCACACCATCCAAATCTGAACCAAATCTAGAAGCGGATTTGCCGTCTAAGTATAACTCTGACTAAAAGATTGTGACCAACACTACTCTGTACCTGGACTGTTTCAAGGGGGGTAATAGAAATTCCTCTGAAAACTGAATTTGTGTACAAATAATTGTTGGAAAACTCTTATCTCAATGAAGGGTCACGTCCGACACGGAACCACTTTTACCAGCGGTTTGTCAGTTTTGTGACCGTTCCACCAACAGTTTCATCCCCTAATAATGTGACACACGTCACCCGCATCCGGCTAGCAGAAGTAAGTTGTTTTTTAGCGCGTTCTGTCCTATTCTACCTGTATATACCAAGGGTGTTCATTCCCTCAAGTTTATCCCGCAATAGTCTTTTCCAATATGTCTGCCTTTGGTTCCGTGTCTCACCACTGTGTCTTCCCTCTGCTTGCTTCTCGCTCATTCCTCCTTCGCCATCCAATCTCATCCCTTGCCTTTGCACCTATTCACTTTGTCACTCTCACTCCTCCGTCCAGCTCGTGATATCCCATCAATCTCGTACCCTCAGCTCCAACATCCTCTCATCATGCTCCCATCTACTCTCCTCTTTATCAACCTGTTTTGGCTCCAACACCTCCTCACTCACTTTCCTATCTAAGTCCCTCCGCACTTGCACAACCCTTGGCTGTCGTCATCTCTCCGTGCCTCCGCGTTCTCCTCGGCTTCTACCTGCTTTTGCCATCACTCGCCTCGCTATCTCCATTATTTAGACACAGATGTACTGGAGTCCGATAGAAGCGAAGCAATGAGAACCAAATCAAGGAGTTGGGCACAAATGAGGTAAGAAAGCCGGGAGGAGCTAAGGAAGAGCTTCAGAGTGAGGAGTAGACAGGAGCACGATGAGAGAATGTTGAACCAAGAGAGGTCGCCTCCATGTGTCGATCAGGGCTAAGCAAAGGAGCGCGAATGACGGAGAGAAGGGATGCAAGAGTGAGAGTTGAGATTTGAGGCAAAGAGTGAGCAAGCGAGGAATGGGCAGATCGGAGACATGGCGGCGAGGGCCGCGTAACCAAAGGCGACCAGGATAGAAAGACCGTTCTGGGTTTATTTTGAGAGAATGAATATATTGTTAAAAATTGCCCCGTGCCATGTCCTAGAGTGATCGTTTTTCAGGGAGATGGCCCAGGATCCCTTTACAATATAAAATTGCACCCATAGATGGATGTTCCAGAAATTAGAGGGCGTTCTAGACCAGCTGTAATCTGAATAGTAGCAATCTGTTAAGGATCGAGGGAGCTATGGTCCATCAAAGTTGGGAGGTGGTGCTGGCCGTCCGAGTTTAGATGGCAGATTTGATACCGGCCGGAAACTAGATTTTGCGGTGACAAGTTCGACTCCCACCACGCACACCATGGCTAAGGCGCCCCTTGGGGGATGCTAGCAGCAATATCCCATGGTTCATTGGACCATGTGCACTTCGAAATGGTGGCCTGGTGCTTCATTGGGGTCCAGGGCGCTCCGGACGCCCGTCACTCACGCTAATGTTGTGTTAGAGTCAGAAATCAAGTAATGCACTCCGAACTGCGTAACGGGCGCTACGGTGGTCCACATCATGTGCGGCTTGGTGCGTTAGAAATCTTGTAACTAGCACTGTAGCTTTCCTTTTGTGGTCCTTGTCCAAATAACCAACCAAAATTTCTCCCCAGATTTTCAAACTTCGGATGTTGCTGAATTTCGTCATAACTCTGCTCACGTAGCGTGTGGCGACCAAAAAGCACATGTTTCATCTACGAATGCTGCCTAAAAGAGCTGTGAACCTTAGGACGTGGTCAGGCCATGTTGGAACCACTAACAAACGAATGGTTATGGGCCCAAAGCTCTGACCGGAACATTAACGGTTTCCGCAGTGGACAGGAGGAGCATCTTGTACAACCTCATCATCAACGTCTAACGACCCGGGTAGCGGAAGCGCAACATGGCACTGAAGACGGAGTCGCAGCGGATCCAAAAATACGTGGGTGGCCCGGACATTGGATTGTGGAGGTGGCACTTTGAGATCCACCTCGCACACAAGGGGCTACTTGACCTCATAAAGGGCGAAGAGGTGCTCAACGGGAACATTTCAACAGACGAGGAGAAGCAGGCATTCACAAAGAAAAACACCGAGGTGCTCATGCTCCTGTTGCCATCTACCGTCGAGACTCACTGGAAAATTCCAAGGCTACACATTGTTAGCCGAGGCATTGAAAAGGGTTTGCACCATCCACCAGTTCACCTCGCTCCCGAATCAGATCTTCGCCATGAAGCGGCTTCTAACGGTGAGGGTCGTGGAGTACGAGGACATCCTTGCTGCCATGCAGCGGATTGAGTCACTCGCCTCGCAATGCAACAATGTGGGGTGGAAGGTCGACTCTCAACTGCAGGTGATGGTCCTCCTCATGGCTCTACCTGACAGTTGGAGCCCTCTCATTACCGTCCTCGGAGGATGGGTGGAGGACAAACTCACCTGTGGCACAATCGCTAAGTACATCCGCAACGAGGTGCAGCGTCGCAGTGGCGGCAAGGCCTCGTCCTCCTCATCAGCTCTAGTCACCAAAAGTCGTGGTGGCGGCAGCGGCGGCAAGGGAGGCGGCGGAAAGGGAGATGGCAAGAAGGGCGTCAAGAAGGATGTGTGCCGCAATTGTGGCAAGGAGGGCCATTGGCCCCGTGAGTGCCCGGAGGAGGTGAAGGCCGACAGCAAGGATTCCAAAGGCAAGAAAGCGCTCCTCAACGGCACCACAAACCACAACCCCAAAGGGGCCAACAGGCGGTGCCTGGATTCCGACACCGAGGAACACACCTAAGTCAACAAGGTGGGGTTCGTCCACTACACCAAATCTGCTAAGTCGATGGTGGTCGCCAACGACAAAGTCAAGCCGCCGCCTGGTCAAGGAGACATTGAGGTGGAGGTGGAGGTGAACACAAAGACAATTTAGGTGCTTGGGAAACATTGAGAATTAGTATTAACTGGCAAGTGTACTTCAATGACAACTGTCAAGTGAGTCAAGCACATATATACATTGTCGAGAATGAGAATGAGGCATAAGTCGATTCTGCGGTGCTCGAGCCGAGCAATGCGTGTAAGGTCATGCCATGAGTAGCAGATTAGAGAAGTCAGGGGGCTTCAAGAATATCAAGGTGCTTCTTCATGAAATTCTAGCACCGTCGAGAAGTTGAAACGTTGATATGGTTCGCAACACTTCTGTCGACCGTTCTGGTAGGTGGTCGAAGTTTTCATATAATTCTGGAACGGAACACCAGAGGACGGGGCAGTTGGCCAAAATGCCCTCGGCCGAACTGTGTAAAGTTCCTGAAGTCGTCGTGCGGTGGGCCATGGATATAAGGACAGAAACACCCACTTGTGAGGTTTAGGGGCTCGTGTATGTCAGGGACGTAACACTTTCTCCCCTTTTAATCGCGACATCCTAGCACGCTAGCAGACTTAGGCCGATGACGACAAAAGCAGCCGTTGATCAGATGAGCGATGTCTCAGAGGTTGTCGTAGGGTTCTAAGTTGTTGTGCACTGCGTCGTAGCCGTGCCACTTGACGAGATACTCGGTCGTTTTTTGAGGGTGTCAATGTCTGAGGATATCTTTAACTACGTACTCTGTATTCCCGTCCACTTGTACAGGAGGTGGAGGTGCGACGTCTCTTCCAAGAAAGTTTGTACTGGGGTCCCAAAAATTCTTCAGTTCACTGATGTGGAAGAAAGGGTGTATCCTCATGCTGCTGGGAAGGCAAAGTCAAGCAACAATGAAGGTTTGCATTCTCTCAATCTGGAACGGTCTCAACGAGCAGGGTTTGAGCTTTGCGAAGTCCTGTCCTCGGAGTATGATATTTGTAGAGCTGAGGAGGACGCGATGTCCAACGCTGAACACGTCACCGCTGCAACGTCCGTCAGCTGCCCGCTTCGTAGCTGCCTGCATCTTTGCGAGCGTCTGTGGTGTTTCTTCCCAGATGCTTGTGAATTCTCGACGATGAATATCCACTGTGCAAATGTTGCTTTGGCTCTGCATTCCAGCCAGTGTGGTGGGAAGTTTGCCGTACACCACCTCAAAAGGTATTTTACCAATTGTGGTAGAAGTGGCGGATTGTACGCGAGTTTGGCGGTCGGCAGTTTTGCTACCCAAACGGTGCCGTGCTGCTCGCATAAAGTTTGCAGGAGTTGTTCGAGCGTCTCATCGGTTCGCTCGGTTTTCCCGTCGGTCTGAGGATGAAACGCCGTTGATAGCTTGATCCGACTGCCGTAGCGTGTCATCAGCTCGCGCCAAAAATGACTAATGAAGCGGCCGTCTCTGTCTTTGTTGATGGTACGTGGCACTCCGTGCAGCCTTACGATCTGATTTTGAAACAGCCCTGCTGTTCCTTCTGCGTTGATGGTGGTGAAGTGTGACATTTTCAAAGATTTGTCCACCACGACCACGATGGCATCGTACCCCTCGGGTGTGGTGGGCAGACCCGTCACCAAATCCATGCTGATGCCGGCACATGGTTTCGTTGGAACGGGAAGGGGTTGGAGTAGACCAAGTGGCCGCGTGTGACGATATTTTTTTCTCACATAGGTTTCACACGATTTGCATAAGGTTTTCACGTCGATCTGCATCTTTTCCCACTAGTAGTATTTTGCCAGCATCTTGAGCGTCTTGTCCTCGTCAAAGTGTCCACCTCGACCGGCTTTGTGGCATTTCTCCAATAGCATCTACCGAACCTCCCCGTTTGGAGGAACGGCAACCTGGTAAGTAAATCGAAGTCGCCAGTAGGAGTCTTCAAACAAGAACTTGGTTTTGTCTTATCCGCAAAACAACTTGTAATTTTGCGTAAACCCTTGCAAGGTAGGAGTCTTGTTCGACGAGCAATGTATTGATCTCGGCTATTAAATCCGGTCATTGACTGACAGTATCCGCCGGATCTGTTTTTCCAGGTCGGTACTTGGTGTCGTAGTCAAAGTTGGACTCGAGGTACTCCATCCATCGACTTTGAAAATGGCTTAGATTTGGCTGGACTGTGAGATATTTCTGTATGTGATGGTCGGTGTGGACGATGCATTGCCGGTATTCCACGTAGCACCATCACGTCTTGAACTCGTGCACGATTGCGAGCATCTCTTTTTTGTGCACCACATACTTGAGTCCCGACCCGCGTAGTTTTTGTGACATGTACGCCACTGGCTGTTGCCCACTGTTGCCTTGGAGGAGAACAGATTGATGGCACCATTGATGGAAACTGGGGCAGCCCTTAGGGAGGTGATCAGGCCCACTAAGAGCCGCCTAGGCAGGACCAACTGTTTGTGAGAGGGAGTTGCAGGTTCCACAGAAAGAAATGAAGGAAGCGAATGTAGGTTTTCAGAGAACGTGAATATCTGAATCGACTCTTTAGTGAGAAAGTACATCATCACAGCTTTCCAACAAGCCTTTATATGCCTCATTTGACCAAGGGAGCACTGAGATCCACTCTGTCGAAGTTGACCCTCTGGCACACTCCTAGCCTAGCGGGATGAGCGGCAGTCACCTTGTCACACATGAGAATTATGTCTCACACGACCTGCACGGCCAATAATCGTGAACTGGTCCTTCCTTGAAGTCTCCTGGACGTCCTCCAGCCATCTTTTCTCTTTGAAGGCCGCTCTCAGCCGTCCTGGCCAATAATCCTGCCGCCTTTTGAGCTCAAAGTGCTCAGGTCGTCACTTGAACCCGACCCACGATCTCCAAACTTTGGAAATCCATATCTCACTCAAACGGACTCCAAATTGAGTTCTGTAAAGTATGTTGGAACCTGTGAAACATCCTCTATGCAACTGTCATGCCAGATGATTTTTATCGAGCAACCTATTTTTGTCACTTTCTGGCACTCACATATCCGTCATTCTCCCACTTTGCGAGAATAAAAATCACACAAGTCCGCACTGTCCCCTCAGCTGTTGAAAGCGGTGTGCTGCCAACGGCTTGGTCAGGAAGTCTGCCAACATCATGCTTGAAGGGCAGAAATTGATCTGCACCACCTGCGTTGCCACAAGCTCATGGATGAAGTGGTACCGCAGGTCAATGTGCTTGGTGCGGGCGTGAAACTCGGCGTTCTTCGTCAGAGCAATGGCACTCATGTTGTCACTGTAGATGGTGGTGGTTGTGTTCTGCTGCTGTCCAAGACTTGCTAGCAGCTCACGCAGCCACACGGCTTCCTTTGCTGCTTCACTCAGGACGATGTACTCCGCTTCGGTGGAGAAGAGGGCAACACACTCTTGCTTCTTGCTCCTCCAACTGATTGCACCTCCTCCGAGCACAAACACGAACCCACTGGTCGACATCCTTGTGTCCAGGTCACCTCCCCAATCTGTGTCGCTGTAGCCGATGAGGATGAGGCTATTGTTGCCGTTGAAGGTGAGGCAAAGGCTACTGCTACTGTCGAGATAGCGCAGCACGCGCTTGACCGCCTCCCAATGCGGCACGCCCGGATTCGCGCCAAACTTGCTGAGAACTCCCACTTATTGGCTGATGTCGAGGCGCGTGGCGACTGCTGCATTCATGAGGCTCCGAACTGCTGCTTGGTACGGCACTGCTTCCATGCGGCTGCTCTCTTGCATGCCGCGGGGAGTCTCCGTCATGCTCAGCTTCGCTCCCACTTCCAGTGGTGTCGCGGCTTTGCGCGCTCCTGCCATGTTGAAGCGCTTGACGATGTCGCTCACGTACGTGCTCTGCGACAACTCCAAAGTCTGCTGCTGTTGGTTGCGCTTGACTAAGGCCAAGGTAGTAGCTGAGTTCTCCCATGTCTTTCATGTCGAACCTGGCAGCAAGGGACTGCTTCACATCGTCCAAAAGAGACTTGGAGTCAGATGCAATGAGCAGATCATCAACATAGAACAAGATGATGACCTGGCTTGCCTCTTGCGTGCGCCCATAGACTGCATGGGCAGCTTCACTGCGCACAAATCCAAGGCCAGCCAGCTGCTCATCCATCTTGTGGTACCATGCTCGTGGTGCTTTCTTCAGGCCGTAGAGGGCCTTCACAAGCTTGCACACCAAATCCTCCTTTCCCTCCACCACATACCCCTTTGGCTGCTCCATGTACACATCCTCCTCGAGGTCACTATTGAGAAATGCACAAGTCACATTCATTTGGTGCACCTCCCAGTCCATAGGAGCAGCAAGAGAGAGGATCGCTCGGATGGATGGGAACTTTGCGACAGGTGCAAATGTCTCATTGTAATCCACACCCTCAATCTGCACATACCCCTTTGCAACCAACCGTGCTTTGTACCTTAGCACCTTACCATCCGCACCACGCTTGCGCCTAAGATCCACCGGCATCCCATCACCCGGCTACCACGTGAAGCCTCCTTGAGAGTCCAGGTGCCGTTCTTCATGAGCGCACCATACTCCTCATCTGTTGCGGCACGCCAATTTGCTGCCTCGGTGCTGCGCATGGCTTCAGCGAATGTGGCTGGGTCATCGGTGACTGTGAGGAAGAGAAGTTCAAGGTTAGACGACTCCATTGGTGGTGGAACGGTGCACATATTCACCAGCTCCTCCAGCGGCTTCTGTTTGCTTGCGAGGCGCTCGGATCGCCTCAACGGTTCCACAGGATCATCTGCACTTTTGTTGATGCGTGCAGACCATCGTGGCAGCTTCTGTCTGTTGCTTTGTTGCTCCTTCTCATCAGATTCTGCTGCCGGCTCCTTCTCCCTCTCAGCTCCCTCCACCTCCTTGTCGTTGTCGATGCCACTGCCATCTTCCGCACCATCCTCTTCTGCTACCGGTACTTCTCCCACTTCTGGTACAAGTGCAGGAGCAAGCCGAACTGCCGAAACACAGCTTCAAGTCCAGCCCTTCACTTCCTCTTGGAAGACCACGTCACAGCTGCAGATGATCTTGCGTGTGGCGAGGTTCTAGATGAAGTATCACATGGTGTCGTAGCCGAGGAAGGCGGCCTTCACCGACTTTGTGTCCAGCTTGTTACGGCTGCCGGTAGGAACGTGCACAAATGCGCCACACCCGAAGACTTTCAGATGTGTCACTGTTGGCTTGCATCCCGTCCACGCCTCCTCCGGTGTCATTTGCGACACGGCGCGCGTGGGACTCCGGTTTTTCAGGTACACGGCAGTGTTGACCGCTTCCGCCCAGAAGGTTGACCGGAGCTTCGCGTCTTGGAGCATGCTGCAAACACGCTCCATGAGTGTGCGGTTCGCGTGTTCAGCCACGCCATTCAGCTGCAGTGTTCCAGGTGGGGTGACCTCGTGCTTGATCCCGAGACGCTTGAGGAAGGTGCGGAAGTCGTTAGAGATGTACTCTCCTCCACCATCGGTGTGAAGCACCTTCAACCGCCTGCCACTCTCATTCTGTGCAGCAGCAATCTACACCTTGAAAGCATCAAAGCACTCATCCTTTCCAGCCAAGAAGGACACCCACGTCTTCCTCGACTTGTTATCAATGGACGTGACAAAGTACAACTTGCCGGACAAGGACTGTGATGGCATGGGACCGCACAAATCAGAGTGAATGAGTAAGAGAAGCTCAGCCGCCCCCTTTCCTTCCCCCGTGAAAGGAGCACGGGCTTCCTTCCGTTCATGCAGCTCTCACAAGCCAATGCACCTGGCTGCTTCACCCCCTTGAGCTCCAGGCCGCGGACCATCTGCTGCATGGTGATGATGGCGCCAAAGCCAAGGTGACCGAGCCTGCGGTGCCACAGGCCGATGTCGTGTTTTCCCTCTATCATCGCCAACATTGAGTCGGCTTCCGTCTCCGACGCCACGTAGAGGCGGTAAAGACCGTCCTCATCCAATTTTGCAAGCACACGCCCCACACTTGCACAGATGGTGCAGCCACCATTCTCAAAGCGAACCTGCATGCCTTCGAAGATGAAAGATGAGACAGAGAGGAGATTAGCTGCCAGCCCCGGAACATGGAGCACCCCCTTCACACGACGTTCCGTGTGCTTGCCCTCAACGAAAGCACAAAACACACTCTCACCCTCCCCAACCGCCATTTGCACATGGTTGTCCCCCATGTACACCCGACAAGGCTCAATGACGGTGTAGACAACGAACCACTCCCGGCGACATGTCATGTGCCGCGTGGCTCCCGAGTCGATGATCCTGAACAAAGCGGTGTTGTCGGAGACGTGCAGGACCTGGATGGTGGTCACGAATCCACTCTCCCAATCTGCTGCGTTTGCAGAAGCGTCGGACTGCTTTCCCGCTCCCACTCCAGCCGCAAGGTCCGCCTTCTTCTTCCGACACGCGCAACCAATGGCCCGCCTTCTTGCAGTAGTGGCAGTTCCCCTTCTTCTTTCCTCCTCCACCGTTGCTCTTGGTTGGTGCAGCACCGCCCCTATGACCAAAGTTGGTGATGAGAGCGACGTCCAGTCCGCTTCCGCCCTCCTCTCCCTTGCGCCGCTCCTCCTCAAACAGTAGGCTCTCCTCCACATCATTGAGGGAGAGCTTGTCGATGCGCTAGTCCAGAGTAACAATGAGAGGAGTGTAGCTGCTAGGAAGGCCAGAGAGGATGGTTAGCATGAGCACACGCTCCTTCACAGGGTCCTCAATTACAGCAAGCTGGTCAGAGAGGGACTTCAACATGTTGATGTAGTCAATCATGGATCTGGACTCATCCATCTTCACGCTGTGAAAGTGACGACGCAGCTGCATGTTCATGAGAATTGACTTGGTTACATAAGTAAAATCAAGCTTCTTCTAATCCTCCTTTGGCTTTAGGATGCCACGGACGAGGAGTTGCTGCCGTTCAGCGAGGTGGAGGTGGATGATTGCGAGTGCACGGTCATGCTTCTCGCGGTAGGTACGGGCCTCGCCAGGAGAGAGGGAGCTTTCTGCTGGTTCCTTCTCCTTCTCATCCACCTGACTCCAGAGACCCTTCTCCATCAGCACCATATTCATGTTGTTGCTCCAGTTGAAGAAGTTCTTGCCTTCGAACTTGGCGATGTTGACGCTGGCCACCACAGAAGCGGATGTCGCCATGATCGTGCAACGTTCAGCCCCCAAACGATTCTCTCACACAACAGGATGCAAGGAATGCCTCAAGGATGAGACAAAGCCGTATTCTAGCTCTTATACCACTGATGGAAACAGGGGCAGCCCTCATGGAGGTGATCAGGCTCAGTAAGAGCCGCCTAGGCAGGACCAACTGTTTGTGAGAGGGAGTTGCAGGTTACACAGACAGAAATTGCGGAAGAAAATGCAGGTTTGCAAAGAATACGAATGTCTAAATTGACTCTTGAGTGATAACTTACATCATTACAGCTTTCTAACAAGTCCTTATATGCCTCATTTGGCCAAGGGAGCACTAAGATCCACTCTGTCAAAGTTGACCTCCTAGCACACTCCTAGCCTAGGGGGATGAGCGGCAGTCACCTTGTCACACATGAGAATTATGTCTCACACGACCTGCACGGCCAATAATTGTGGACTGGTCCTTCCTTGAAGTCTCTTGGACGTCCTCCAGCCGTCTTTTCTCCTTGAAGGCCGCTCTCAGCTGTCCTGGCCAATGCACCTGCCGCCTTTTGAGCTCAAAGTGCTCAGGTCGTCACTTGAACCCGACCCACGATCTCCAAATTTTGGAAATCCGTATCTCACTCAAACGGACTCCAAATTGAGTTCTGTAAAATGTGTTGGAACCTGTGAAACATCCTCTATGCAACTGTCATGCCAGATGATTTTCATCGAGCAACCTATTTTTGTCACTTTCTGGCACTCACATATCCATCAACCATCGAACGCGTCGATGGTCATGATGAAGTCCACCATTGGATCCGCCAATTGCAAGGTTGGTGTCGAGATAAGAGGGTTTGTCAAAGATTTGAACTTTCATTGTTTGCTGTCCCCCCAATTCCACTCAATGGTTTTCCGGTGAGACTAGAGAAAGGCGCTGACACCCGGGACTAGTCCTTTACGGATCGACAATAGTAGTTGCATCAACCCAAAACACCTGGACCTCCCAAAAATTTGTGGGCGTCAGCCAATCAACGACCGCCTCCATCTTTCCGGGTCCATGGTGATCCGTCTGCTGCCGGTGATGTGGTCCAAAAACTCGATCGAACGGTGATCCAAGTCGCATGTCGAGGGTTTTTGAAAAAACTTCTCTCTTTGTAAAATCTCAGAAACCTTTTGGAGATGTCCATTGTGCTCCTCCGAGGTGCAGCTGTGCACCAGGATGTTTTTGAGGTACACGACAAGAAAGTCATCGAGGTACGGGCAAAAAATGATCATCGCTGCCATGGATATTGCGGGGACATTTGTGAGTCCAAACGACACAACCATGAACAAAAAATGCCCGTATGTGATGCAAAACACTGGCTTCTCAACGTCCTTATCAAATACAAAGATCTGATGATAGCCGCTGCGTAGGTCAATCTTGCTACAAATTCTTGCTGCTCGGAGTTGGTCAAAAAGTTCAAATACTCACGGGCGGGGGTAGCAATTTTTTATGACGATGTCGTTCATCTCTCATCAGTCCACGCACATCCACATTCCTGGGGTTTTCTTTTTGACAAAAAGTTCCGGTGTTGCATAAGGTGACGTGGAGGGTCGGATGAAACCCTGACCAAGCATCCCACCCAGCTGCTTCTTGAGTTCGGTCAGCTCGTGATCGCTCATCTGATAGGATACTTTCACTGTTGGTCACCTTCTCAGCTTCAGGTCTATCTAAAGATCGATCTTGTGTTGCGGTGGCAGTTCTTGAGGAATTTCATCGGGAAAAACCGCTTCAAACTTTTCGATGAGTTCCGTAAACGCCTTTGGTACTGTTGCTATTCTCAAGTGTGATGGCCGCTGGTGTTGCCTCGGCTGCTTTAAAGTCTTCCGCTTCCCTTACTGCCACGTGGATCAGCCACGTTTGAGCTCCACGTTTCAGATATCGTTTGGCTGCGTCCACAGATATCGTTTGGTGTTTTGCATCTGCCACAACTTTCTTTGCTACTTCTACCTATGCAGTTTCCTGTAACCGTTGCTGTGTTGTGGGTCGCTCGACCATGGGTAGATGACTTCTTCTGCAATTAAAACTGACGTAGAATGCTCCGCTGCTCCAGTCAACCTGCAAATGATGCTCATTCAGGGGATCTTGCCCGAAGATGACTTTGTGGTCACTCATTGGGCAATTCCTTCAGGCTGTTACAACCTACAGATCTCCAATTTACAGCCGGAGTGGTTTGTGAAGCCCCCGGATCTGCAGTCATCCGTCGATGATTTTTTCATAAAGAACTCCCGGTTTGGTCTGCAAACCCAACTTTTGAACCATGTTGTTGCTGAAAAAACTGTAAGAAGCTCCTTCATCCAGTAGTGCTGATACCGTTCTGCGACGTTTACAACCCCTTGGTGGCACTCCTAGCAGAATCGCCGGCTTGTCATCCTCGTACCCCTTGTCAACCTTTGCGATCTGAGGAATCCTCGTTTGTGACAATGTCAGCCGCTTAGATGAGTGATCGGTCGGCACAGATTACTTTGAATGGACAGGAGCCTCGTCGTCTAAGCCTGTCTTTTGCCGTTTCCCGACTGGTCACTCTGTTTTGTGACTTTCTTCCTTTTTGGCTTCGTGTTGTTGCTTTCGGCAATTGCTCCACAGTTTTGGTGGCATGAGAGAGTCGTGCCACGTTGGATTAATCTGCGTAAGAGGTAGTATGCCTGTGGTCGACGATGTGAGAGCCGTTGCGAGACTCGTTGATCTAGCTTCGCCGGTATCCTGCTGCTGTTGGATGGTTTTTAGGTCGGACCACCAATCCATGGAAGCCGTGCAAACACAAGGCCAAAAGGTTAATGTTCTCCTTATTTTTGTTTTCCTCAACAATGGTGAAGTACACCTCCAAACTCGTCAGCCACATCCGGACCGTTGTTTCCATAGAGTTAGCGGGATCAAACGGCTCGGGAAGTGCCAGCCGTATCTGGGGTTCACTCGAGAGTTGTAGATTTCTCTCTGTGAGCACTGCTTCACGCACACGAGAAACTCGAAGCTCCTCCATTGCCGCGTTGATCTCTTGGAGCAGATGGGTGTTGAGGCTCTCGTGTCCTCACAATGTCTCGTACAGTTCTTTGTTGATTCGCGCTTGCCTGCTGGTGCCTCAGATCGCGCCAAGTGTTGTCCCAACGGCCTGCAGTGAGGGCGAATGGTTTGCCGAGCCCAAGGGGTCCGTCACCAGATTGCCCCTCGGGTTTGTTGGTAATACACCATTCGTCGTGAATGTTGTCACTACTGCCGGATTTGCCTGGAGAGTGTCGTTGTTCACGTGTTGCACTTCCGTCATCGCCAGAGTTCTTGCCGGAGACCTATTGCTCATTGCTGGGTGCACTCACTCCGTTAATCGTTGTCGTCGCGAGGTCTGTTATCTTCTGAATGGTGGAGATATGCTGAGGACTCATGCGAGGTTGTTGCTAGGTAGATAATGAGTCCGTTGCTCCTCCAACACCGGTGCGCTCTGATACCAAGTGTTACGCCAAGCGGAACGAAGCTGGTTCACAAGGATGAGGTGCGGGACAGAAGATGGTTTGGGTGCTTGGGGCAAATGGAGAATCCGTATTAAGCAGTGTCTTTGATGACAACTGTCGAGTGAGTCAAGCACATGCATACAATGTCGAGAATGCGAATGAGGCATAAGTCGGGTCCTCGGCGTTCAAGACGAGGGACACGTGCGAGGTCGCGTTGTGAGTGGCAGATTTGAGAAGCTCCGTCAAGAAGTCAAGGGGCTTTGACATTGTTGAATCGCTTCTTTACAAAAGTGTAGCGCTGTCGATAATTTGATCGAAGAATATTGAAACATCGATATGGTTCACGACACTTCTGTTGAACATTATGGAATGTGGTTGAAGTTGTCAAAAACGTCTTGAACGAAACAGTGGAGATCGAGGCAGGCGGCCAAAATGCTCTAGGTTAAAAGGCGTAATAATCCGGAAGTCGTCAAATGGTGGGCCATGGATGTAGAGACAGAAATAACCACTCACAAGGTTTAGGACCTCGTGTACGTCTTGGACTTACCATCTTCTAGGTACTGGCAGATACCTATCAAAATCTGCCGGTATCCCTTCTACATTGTGCGCACAATGGGACACGCGGCGACCTGCATGAGCTTCTTTATTGTGGACACCGAGTGATGCTAATGCGCGTACACAACAAGTACGTCGGCAATCGCACAAGGCATGGCACGTCAATATTGCAGAAGCAGGGCCTTATAATTCTCTTTCTCACCGCAATCACTCGTAGGCAACAAAGAAAAGACATGGTAAGGACAATCTGCAACCGTAAGATTGTCCAATCGGACAGACTACAACAAAGTAAGTTTGCAATGAGGTAATATCTCATGAATTTCTTCTTCTGTTAGATTGTTGTCTAGTTTATTCTTGTGATTTTTCTATTAAGTGATGCACAATTCTCTTCATGATGGAGAAAAACAGCGTCCCAAACACTCTACTTGTTGTTTGATCAGATTATCGGACGGCTGATGATGGATTATCTTTACAAATGATCAAATGCAAAAACGTCACTCGAATTGCAACACAAAAGTTCGTGTCTGTTGGTCATTAAGAGATTACCCAGTCTAAACTTTGATAAGACATTGTTGTAGCATGTTTTGTAAAATACACTACAGGACAACAAGATACCTATTCGTCGTTCTCCACTCTTCTTTGTGCGCACAACCAATGTGCGAACGGTGGGAGACGCGACTACTTGCACGACGTTTGTGAGTGCATTTCCGTTTCTTGAGGTGAACAATCAACGCTGGCGCTCTGCAGATATTTTCTAACAACTAAACCTAGGTACTTAGTCCAATGAAGTAGTCTTAGTCTTGTACAACGTATGACGGTTGTGCACTTAAGAAAAAAATGCTCGTAGCCGATGGCACAATGCATTGCACGTCCGAAGAACGAGAAAAGGCCAACGAGGTCTACCCCGTTCTTTTTTCTAGCTCGAGGTCACTCGAGCCAAGCAAAAGTCGTAAAAAAACAAAGAGGTAGAGAGAGAGAGAGAGAGAGAGAGAGAGAGAGAGAGACGAAGGAAGAAAGCAATAGAATAGAGAAACATGGAATCATCGTGAGCATAAAATACGTGTTCAACTATCAGTTCATGTTTCATTATGAAAGAATAAGTATTGAAACACATGACCTAGTCTTTGCTTTGTTGTTAAGAGAAATGCAAGCGTCATTGACTAGGGTGTTTTTTCGATCTTGTTGACATACTTCAGTGGAGATTAATAGTGGGTATGAAAGGTATGAAAATCTTCTTAGTACTTAGTTTTTCCACTGTGCACATCCCGAGTGTTAGGTTCTAATAGCGGCCCTCACATGTATCTTTTGCATTTCGTGGATGTTAGAGTAATATTCATACGGAATCCGCACTCGTATTTGTTTTCAGCGGAAATGTGGGTAGACTGTTAACTTGTTTTGAAAGTAGTGGGTATGCGCCAGAAGTATTTCTTTTCTAATTTATTAGTGGTATGTGGTGTAGCTCTTCAGGTTTAGGTGTGGCAGCGCACGAATATCCTGTAAAAAAAAGAGCGAAGTTCAGTTTCACTCTGGGGCGACGTCCTTTGTGGTAGGGCGGAACCGGCGACTGCGGTTTGACACAGTCGACGGACGCGCCCTGCGGGATCACCGCACTTGCGGAAGCAGCAGGCTGCGGAGATGCGCAGAGCTGCTGCGACTGCTGAGACGCCCTGCCGAGACGGCCGTTGCATGAACAGCTTGGGCCTGGATGGCCCAACTTGGGCTCGGTCGTCGCAGAAGCCTGTGGCAGCAACGCAGCAAAGAGGTGAATGGGCGGCGCAGACCCTTGTAGGCCCTCCGCGGCGTCTGCATGCCGCGGAAGACCAGCACAAAGGTGACACGTCAGCCTTTTGGGCAGCGGAAGAAGCTGGAAATTAAAGCTTTTTGGTTCCGCGGATGGAGGGTGATAGGTGGGCCGCTAGATCTTCACCGGTCAGCTTGGCAAGGGCTACGGCCAAAAAAAAAAGAGGCTCTCCTGGCCTCCGAGACTGTCAGCTTGCCGTGTCCCGGTGCGCAGTTCGCTTGTGAACGGTGGCGGACTCTTGTTGCTCCAGTCCGTTTCGAGTCCGATAACAGACCAGCTGAATTTGAAATGCTCAACCCCCCTATGATTCTATTTTACCAACGTCGCTCTGTTGAGCTGTCAAACCATTGAGGTCTGAACACATGAAAGCAGCAACGTGCTGGTTTCATGGTCTCAACGATTGAGGAATGCCTACAGCGAGCACTTTTTGACATAGTACTGAAAACGCGTGCCACCACATGTTTTTAAGGTGGAGTTGAACGGTGTGTGTGGCATCCGGTTTGAGCGCAGCAACAAGGCTGCAAGCATATTCGCTGGTTTAACAGGAAACCACACAAGGTTTTCTCCGCAAACTCCACTTGGAGACGGCAAACTACCGAAGACCGACAATGAGAAGGGATGCAAGAAAGGCGGAAGGAGTTCTGCAGATGTGGTGAGCAGCGCGAAAACATCGCAGCCGAAGACCTCCGACATCCTCGGGCACTGCACCTGTTGGTGATCTGCATCCTGCGGCTGCAGATCACCATCCGCGGGAGAGCTGGCTGTGTGAGCGATGGTGAGAAGCAGGCGTAGCTTTCCCCGTGAGTGGCGGAAAGCCTCGCCCACAAGCCACACCCAGTTCGTCGCGATCCTAGCAGTGCGATATGTTGGTCGCAACCTATATCCAGTTAGCCAGTCCAGTCCAGTCATCTGCAGTTCAGTTGCACCGCGGCAAACTGTACCAGCAGCTTCACCCCGCACAGATCACCCACCTTCAGATAGCAGTTACGAGAAGCTTCCAGGAAGCCTCTTGTCTACATCCAATCTCATTCTAGCAGGACTTTCTCAAAGGATGGACGGCCCACTGCCATGTAGCGAGATCCACGCATGGGCGCAAGCACGCTGGAGCCAGCTGTCCAACAAAGAAAGAGAGGTGAGAAGAGTCGCCTGCCAGCCGACATCCCTTACCACTCCTCCTCTGTCTTGGAAGCTCTTTGTTGACGACTTCATCTTTTTCTCTTGAGACCGGCATACGAGGCATCATGTTGAGAAAGACGTCACTGTATCTTGAGCCTTGTGGACACGAGTGCATCTTCAAACCATGAAAGGGTGCCTAGCTTGTTTACGAATTTCAAAGCGCTTTAGCTTGTGCCCGTGTTGCCAGTAGTTTGGTGTTCTGAGTGGTTTTTAGACATGCGTTCCATTCTGGTTTCAATCCGTCTCCCAAAGCTTGGTGTCTACTTTGGCGCTTCTCTGCAATACGTCATGGCCGTGGTGTGCCTTCATGAGGAGGCTGGTTGGGTGAAGTTGCTGACAGCCTCGAACCCTTCCATTCCAACCTGCTCACGCGATTCTCCTATCTTTTGTTTTTCCTTTGGCTGCAGATTGTGAACTACCTTCTCACAAAGGGCATGAAGGTGGAGGAAGGCCGGAGGAAGTGCCAGCTTGTCACCATCCTCATGGCGTATGAGCATGTGTTCGCCTACCGCGCGTTCAAGACCATGAGGGCGGCAGTGGAGGAGAGGGAGGAGAAGACGTTGTTTCGGGTGTGGGAGGAGGCAGAGGCAAGCTACAGTGAGAAGGACTTCATCTACCTGTATTGTCATGTTCTTTTCTATTAATGCAGACATAGACTGCTCCATTGCTCCTGTCCACCTGTAAATTGTGACACTATAGGAAATCTAGCCCGAGGATGATTTTATGGTCTCTTATTCGGCAGTTCCTCTAGACTATTACATTGTGTACATCCTCCATTTGGAGTTGAAGTGGTCCGCAAAGTTGATGGACTTGCACTCGTTCGTCGATGGTTTTCTGTTCAAACACCCCTGGCTTGGTCCGCATACCCAGCTTCCGAACCATGTCCTTTCTTACAAAGTTGTAAGAAGCTCCTCCGTCCAGTAGTACCGGTACTGTTCTATGAATTTTAGAACCCATTTTTTGTACTCGTAGCAGTATGGCCAGTGCTGATATACGGAGCTCTTATCAAACTCTACGATCTCAAGAATCCTCGTTTGTGGCGATGTGATTCGCTCAAATGGGCTTTTGGTTGGTGTAGACTTTTCCGCAGTCTACTCCTGCCCTTTGTTGTTTTCCAAATTCTCATCTTTTATCTGCATCTTCTCCCCCTTTTTGACCTGTTGCTGTCATTTCCGAGAGTGGCGCAAGATATGACCTAGCTTCTTGCAAGTCCAGCACAGCCGTAAATCATGTCAATCAACATTCTTTATCTCCATTGGAGACAAGGCTTCCACCGACTGTTACTTGAATTTGCCAATATATGAAGTGTGGCCTTGGGGACTCCAGCCATTGGATTCCCGCATCCGAGCGTTATAGGTGTTACTGTGGATGCAATCGGCTGCTGCATTTTTCTTGTGGAAGGTCGTCTTGGATGCTGAAAACTGTGATGGCTCACCAAAGGTCATCTTTGAAGCTGTTGTTGGAGTGGAAACAAATTTCGTCAGGAGTGAGTTTCTGTTGGTGATGATTTTGTGAAATTTTTGTGTGTACTCTGCCACGCTGGATTGCTAACACAGGTATTGAAGCCTGTACCATACGTCAGACTTCTTGTTCATTTTTCTAAAGCATACAAGTATGGCGCGTGCGAAGTCCATTCATATTTCTAGTAGAGTCAGTGAGTCGTGCCACGTTGGATTTATCTGCTTGAGTGGTAGAACACCTGCGGTCAACGATGTGAGAGCGGTTGCGTGAGCCGTTGAACCAACTCTACCGGTCTCCTGCAACCATTGGATGGTTTTGAGATCAGAAAACCAACTCAAAGCCGAACCACACAAAAGTGGTTCCACAAGGTCGATTTCATTCCTGTCTTTGTTGACCGCAGTAGTGGCAAAGTATACCTCCAAACGCGTCAGCCACATCCTAACCGCCGGTCTTTTTGAGTTCGTAGGCTCGAACGGCACAGGGAGTGCTGGTCAAAATTGGGGCTCATTCGAGTGAGCATTACTTCTCATGCACGCGAATTTTCCAGCTCCTCCATTTCCGGGTTGATTTGTTGGAGCAGATGGGCGTTGAGGCTCTCGAATCATGGTAGCTTCTGATAGAGGTCTTCATTGATACGAGCCTGTTGGCCGATGCCGCCCATCGTGCCAGGTGTCGACCCGATGAGCAACGGCGAGGGCAAAAGGATTCCCCGAGCCTGAGGGATCCGTTGCCGGGCTGACCGTTGGGTTTGTTGGTGTTGCACCATTCACCATGAAAGCTGCGGTGTTTCTTGGTTTGCCTGGAGAGCATTGCTAATCCCATGCTGCTGATCCTCCATCGCCAGAATTGTTGCCGGTGACTGTTGCTCGTCGTTGGGTGTGCTTGCTCCATTCACTGTTGGCGTCACGAGGTTTGTGTACTTCTGAATGGTGGAAATGCACTAAAGACTAGTGCGAGGTTGTCGCCTTGTACTTGTACGTCGGCTTCCCTAGCGCCACATCGCGTTGATACCAAGTGTTACGGCGAACAAAATGTGGATGGTTCACAAGGATGATGTGTGGAAGAGGCGACGTTTCGAGGATTGGTAGAATACCTGGCCAGCATGGATGCCTTCCTGCCCTGATGCCCCGTCGATATAGTTTACTTCAAATGTTTTTCAGAACGTCTAGTACAACATTCTATGAACAGAGTCGTTCCGGAGGTGAACGGAGTTGTTTTGAAGGTAAACGGAGTGGTTTTCAAGGTGAACGGGGTGGCTTTTGGAGATGAAGGGAGTGGTTTTGGAGGTGAACGGAGTGGTTTTAGAGGTGAATGGAGTGGTTTTGGAGTTGAACGGAGTGGTTT
>SZWC01002643.1:195808-220723 GCA_023375785.1 Penium margaritaceum
TTTTGGAGTTGAACAGAGTGCTTTTGGAGTTGAACGGAGTGGTTTTGGAGGTAACCTGAGTGGTTTTCGAGTCGAACGGAGTGGTAGTGGAGGTGAATGGAGTGGTTTTGGAGATAAACGGAATGGTTTTGGAGTCGAATGGAGTGGTTTTGGAGGTGAACCGAGTGGTTTTGGAGGTGAACGGAGTGATTTTGGAGTTGAACGCAGTGGTTTTGGATTTGAACGGAGTGGTTTTGGAGGTGAACGGAGCGGTTTTGGAGTTGAACAGAGTGGTTTTGGAGGTGAACGGACTGGTTTTGGTGCTGATCAGAGTGGTTTTAGGTTGAACGGGATGTTTTTGGAGTTGAACGCAAAGGTGTTGGAGTTAAACGGGGTGGTTCTCACAGTGAACGGAGTCGTTTTCGAGTTGAACATAGTGGTTTTTGAATTGAAGGCAGTGGTAGTAGAGGTGAATGGAGTGGTTTTGGACATAAACGGAATGGTCTTGCAGTCGAATGGAGTGGTTTTGGAGGTGAACGGAATGGTTTTGAAGGTGAACGGAGTGGTTTTGGAGTTGTACGGAGTGCTTTTGGAGGTGAACGGAGTGGTTTTGGAGGTAAACGGAGTGGTTTTGAAGTTGAACGGAGTGGTTTTGGAGGTGAACAAAGTGGTTTTTGAGATGAGCGAAGTGGTTTTAGAGGTCAAAAAATTGGTTTTGGAGTTGAACGGAGTGGCTTTGGAGTTGAACAGAGTGGTTCTGCAGTTGAACGGAGTGGTTTGAAAAAAATGCTTTTGGAGTTGAACGGAGTGGTTTTGGAGTTGACCGGAGTGCTTTTGGAGCTGATCAGAGTGGTTGTGGAGTTGAACGGAGTGGTTTTGGGGTTGAACGGAATGTTTTTGGAGTTGAACATAAAGGTGTTGGAGTTGAATGGAGTGTTGTTCGAGGTGAACGGAGTGGTATTGGAGTTGAAGGGAGTGGTTTTCGAGGTGAACGGAGTTGTTTTGGAGGTGAACGAAGTGGTTTTGGACTTGAACAGAGTGGTTTTGGAGTTGAACAAAGTGGGTTTGAAGTTGAACGGAGTGGTTTTGGAGTTGAACGGGGTGGTTTTGATGTTGAACGGAATGGTTTTTCACTTAGACAGAGTGTTTTTGAAGGTGAACGGAGTGGTTTGCAGATGAATGGAGTGGTTTTTATAGTTGAACGGAGTGGTTTTACAAGGGAACGGAGTGCTTCTAGTGTTGAACAGAGTGGTTTTGGGGATAAACTGAGTGGTGTTGGAGGTGAACGGATTAGTTTTGGAGGTGAACAGAGTGCTTCTGGAGGTGAATGGAGTGGTTTTGAGTTGAACGAAGTGTTTTTGAGTTGAAAACAATGTTTCTGCAGTTGAATGGAGTGGATTTGGACATGAATCCAGTGGTTTTGGAGTTGAACGGAGTGGTTTTGGAGGTGAACGGAGTGGTAGTGGAGGTGAACGGTGTGGTTTTGGAGTTGAGCACAGTGGTTTTGGAGTTGAACGAAATGGTTTTGGAGCTAAACGAAGTGTGCGGGATGGTTTTGGAGTTGAATGGAGTGGTTTTGGGGTTGAAAGCAGTGGTTTGGGAGGTGAATAGAGTGGTTCTGGAGTTGAACGAAATAGTTGTGGAGGCAAACGGAGTTGTTTTGGAGGTGAACGAAGTGGTTTTGGACTTGAACAGAGTGGTTTTGGAGTTGAACAAAGTGGGTTTGAAGTTGAACGGAGTGGTTTTGGAGTTGAATAGAGTGGTTTTGGGGTTGAACGGAGTGGTTTTGGGCTTGAACAGAAAGGTGTTGGAGTTGAACGGAGTGTTTTTGGAGTTGAACGAAGTGGTTTTGGAGTTGAACGGAGTGGTTTTGGAGGTGAACGGAGTGGTAGTGGAGGTGAACGGTGTGGTTTTGGAGTTGAGCACAGTGGTTTTGGAGTTGAACGAAATGGTTTTGGAGCTAAACGAAGTGTGCGGGATGGTTTTGGAGTTGAATGGAGTGGTTTTGGGGTTGAAAGCAGTGGTTTGGGAGATGAATAGAGTGGTTCTGGAGTTGAACGAAATAGTTGTGGAGGCAAACGGAGTTGTTTTGGAGGTGAACGGATTGGTTTTGGACTTGAATCGAGTGGTTTGGAGGTGAACGGGGTGCGTTTGAAAATGAACGAAGAGGTTTTGGAGTTTAACTGTGTGGTTGTTTAGCTGAACAGAGTGGTTTTTGAAGTGAACGTAGTTGTTTTGGAGTTGAACGGAGTTGTTTTCGAGTTGAACAGAGTGTTGTAGATTTGTCCCTCTACATGCCCAAGTGCGGCGCCGGGAGGCGCCGACGAGCCGCCAGAGAGAGGAAATTCCTCGTCGACGGATCTGGCGACTCGAGGATTGCTCGGATCATAAAATGGAGGATTGCCCCTAGACTTTGACGAGTTGTTGAATCCGGTGGAAGTTGTTTCACCGGAATCGGACTAGTAACGAGGGAGATATGGGCTTCCAAAGTTGGGGTGTGCGCGGCGGTTCTGGGAGCCGGCCGCAGTTCGACTTCCGGTGAATTATCGACCGGAACGAGTAACAAAATGCCATCTGGGGATTTTTCTCCGGAAGGTCTGCCGAGGCGTACAGTGGATGATCCGCCGGATTTCAGGAGTGCAGTTTGTTACTGAGGGACTTAGCCAAAATCCTGGCTAGGAGTCCGAAACTCAGTAGTTTAGTTTGTTACTCGGGGACTTGGTCAAACTACTGACTGGAGGTCCGCGATCAGGTTTCGACCCACATCAATCCCCATCACCAAACGCGATGATTAACTCATCGAAACAGACCCCAAAGGCGCGAGGGGCGCTGCCACTACGCGTAGGGACATCTGCGCCTCCGGAATGGCGTTTTGATGGGTCCTTGATGTGTGAGGGCGCCTCGGCGGGCGACGTGGTGCGCGCCGCCGACAGAGCGGCTGACTTGGGGTGCTGCGCTCCGGATGACGTAGCGGGAGCTACGGTGATCCGAATCGCGCACGGTTTGGTGGGTTGGAGAGCTCATGACTAGCCCTACAAATGTTGAGATCATGTCTATGTTCAAAAACTAATGCAAAATCGCGTTCTTTCCTTCGCAAAAGTGACTGTCTCGCAAATGCCTTCAACCCCCAGAAACATAGCGTGAGGCGACCGGAAAGCTCACGCTCAGACTCAGAACCCGCACAAAACATAGCCGTGAATACACAGTAGACCCGTCGGGGCACGTTGGAACTGCCTCCACCCGGGGGCTGGTTTCTGACAAAGGGTTATGGGCCCACGGCCCTGATCGGTCTACACGTTGTTCACGGCTTCCGCGGCGGACGGGATTGTCGTCGGGGACGACATCGCCGTCAGACTCTGAGGTCCCGGAGTTGAAGACTGCGCAATGGCGCAGAAGGAGACGCAGGCCATCCAGAAGTATGCGGGCGGCCCTGGCTTTGGGCTATGGAGGTGGCACTTCGAGATCCACCTCGCGCATAAGGGTGTACTGCAGGTCGTGTTGGGAACCGAAGTCCTCGACGAAGCGACAGCGACGGAAGCGCAGAAGGAGGCCTTCGCAAAGAAGAACATGGAGGCGCTCATGCTGCTGGTGTCCGGGACGGCTGAGTCGCAGTGGGGCTACTTCCAAGGCTGCAAGCTGGCAGCCGAGGCTTGGCAAAAACTTTCTACCATCCATCAATCCAAGTCGCTAGCGAACAAAATCTTTGCCATGAAGCGACTCCTGACGGTGAGAATCGAGGAGGGAGTTGATGTCATCACCGCCATGCAGCAGATCGAGTCGCTCGCCTCACAATGCAATGACGTGGGGTGGAAGATCGCCACGCAGCTGCAGGCGATGGCCCTCCTCATGGCCCTTCCTGACAGTTGGAGCCCTCTCATTACAGTCTTGGGAGGATGGGCAGAGGACAAGCTCACCTATGGCACGGTCGCAGAGTACATCCGCAACGAGGCGCAGCGACGGAGCTGCGGGGAGTCCTCGTCTTCCTCATCGGCCCTCGTCACCAAAATGCGTGGTGGCGGAAGTGGGGGCAAGGGAGGTGGCGGACATGGCGGCGGCAAGAAGGGCGCCAAGAAGGGTGCGTGCCGCAACTGCGGCAAGGAGGGCCACTGGGCCCGTGAGTGCACCGAGGAGGCAAAGGCCGGCGGCAAGGACGCCAAAGGTTATAGTGCGCTCCTCAACGGCACTCAGAACAACTACTTCAAGAAGGCTAACCGGCGATACCTTGACTCCGGATCCGAGGACCATACCCAGGTCGAGAAGGTCGGGTTCATCAACTACACCAAGTCCAGCAAGTCCATGGTGGTCGCGAACGACAAGGTCGAGCCGGCGGCTGGCCAAGGAGACGTGGACGTGGAGGTGGTGGTTTGTGGGAAGCGGGTGCAGCGCGTGATCAAGAACGTGCAGCACGTACCTGGCTTGGCTGACATCCTAAGTGTCAGCCGCCTGACTGACAAGGGGTACGAGGTGCTCTTCAGGAGAAGAGGGGCAGTCATGCGGAAGGACGGTGGCGGCGCGACCGTGCTAGAGGCTAAGCGCGAGGGAGGCCTCTACATTGTGGAGACCAAGGTGATCCCCGCGGTGACAGATTCAGCAGATTCGCAGGAACGCACCGTCAACCTGGCCAAAGGAGGGGGAGCTGATCTGGAGCTCTGGCACCGACGACTGGGGCATTCCTCACCCGCAGTCGTGAAGGAGATGGCGAAGCGCGAGCTGGTACGCGGCCTCGTCATCGACGGTGCAGAAGAGGCGACATCAGGAGCCTATAGTGGTGCAAGAGGACAACACTGGCTGCATCTTGCTGACCAACAACCTGACGCATCACAGGAGGACAAAGCACATTCATGTGTATTATCATTACACACGGGAAATGGTTGAAAAGGGGCAGGTGGTATTGCAGCACTGCAGCATGCACAACATGCTTGCGGCTTGCTTGATCAAAGCGCAACCCGTGGACCGGCACGCATTGAGCGTGGCTGGACTTGGGATGACCAGCTATAATGGGCTGGAGAACGCAGCGGAAGATGAGTGAGAGCAGGCAGGAGCAGCAGGCATGGCAGGTGCAAGGGAGAGAATGTTGAAGATTTGCCCCTCTGCATGCTCAAGTGCGGCGCCGGGAGACGCCGACGAGCCGCTAGAGAGAGGAAATCCCTCATCGTTGGATCTGGCGATACGAAGATTCCTCGGATCTTAAAACGGAGGATTGCCCCTGAAAGATGAGGAGTTGCTGAATCCAGTGGAAGATGTTTCACCTTATTCGGACAAGTAACGAGGGAGATATGAGCTTCCAAAGTTGGGGTGTGCATGGCGGCTTTGGGAGTCGGCCGCGGTTTGACTGGAGGTGGATAATCCACCTGACCGAGTAACAAAAGTTCATCTGGAGATTTTTCTCTGGAAGGGCTGCGGAGGCGTCCGGTGAATGACCCGCCGGATGCCAGTAGTGCAGTTTGTTACTGAGGGACTTAGCCAAATCTCTGGCTCGGCGTCCGAAACTCAGTAGTACGTTTTGTTACTCGGGGACTTGGTCAAAATTCTGTCTGCAGGTCCGCGAACAGGTTTCGACCCACATCAATCCCCATCACCATACTCGATGATTAACTCAACAAAACAGACCCCAAAGGCGCAAGGGGCACCGCCACTACGTGTAGGGCCATCTGCGCCTCCGGAATGGCGTTTTGATGGGTCCTTGATGTGTGAGGGCGCTTCGGCGGAGGACGTGCGCGCTGCCAACTGAGTGGCTGGTTTGGGGTGTTGCGCTTCGACTAACGTAGCGGGAGCTTTTGTTATCCGAATCGCGCACGGTTTGGTGCGTTGGAGAGCTCATGACTAGCCCTATAAATGTTCAGATCATGTCCATGTTAAAAAACTAATGCAAAATCGCGTTCTTCCCTTTGAACAAGTGACCGTCTCGCATTTGTCTTCAACTGCCAGAAACATAGCGTGAGGCGACCGGAAAGCTCACGCTTCAAACTCAGAACCACCCGCACAAAACATAGGCATGAGCACGGAATTCCCGTCGGGCCACGTTGGAACCGCACCCCGGTTTTTGACATTTGTCGAGTTGTATGCGAGTTCACCGGTTGGCAGTTTTGCCGCCCAATCAGTGGCATGCGGTTCACAAAAAGTGTGGAGGAGTTGTTCGAGCATCTGATTCATCCGCTCAGTCTGCGTGTCACTTTGAGAATGGAACGCCATTTATTAAAGGATCTGACTGCCATAACACGTCATCAGTCCATGCCGAAAACAACTAGTGAAGCAGCTGTCGTTGTTGCTGATGATGGTATGTGGTATGACGTGTATCCGCACGATCCGATTTAGTAAGAGACATGTTGTTCCCCCTGGAGAAACGGTGTTGTCATGAGAATGAAGTGCGACAGTTCTGAAAATCTATCCACCACCACGGGGATGGCGTCATATCCCTCAGAAGTGACAAGTAACGCTGGCACAAAGTCCATGTTGATGTTGACCCACGGATTTGTTGTAACAGGGATAGCTTGGAGTAGTCCTTGCTGCTTCGTGCAGGAGGAGTTTTACCGTTGATAGGTGCCGCATGAAAATACTGCCACGTCGTTCCACATCTTGTCCCACCAGCAATATTTCACGAGCTTCTCGAGCAGCTTGTCCTCACCGAATTGTCCATTCGGAACTCTGTCGTGGCACTCCTCCAGTAGCATCCATCCAACTCTTCATTCGGTGGTACGACGACCTGGCAAGTGAACTGCCGTCGCCAGTAGGGTTCGTCGAACCAAAACGTGGTCTTGTTGTACTCGGTGAATGCTCGTAATCCTTTGCAAACAGCCTTGCAAGGTACGGATCTCGTTTGATGAGTACTGTGCTCTTCTCAGCCACCAAGTCTGGTCATCCAAATAGAGCATCGGATGGATTAGCTGTTCCGGGCCGGTATTCAATGTTGTAGTCGAGGTTCGACTCGAGGAACTCCATCCATCGCATTTGTTGATGATTCATATTTGGCTGTGTTGAGATACTTGAGCGCGTGGTGGTCAGTGCGGAGGATGCATCGTTGGCATACCAAGTAACACCGCCATGTCTTGGGCGGGTGCAGGACAGCAATGATTTATGTTTTAAGCACCCTGTACTTGAGTTCCGGGCAGCGTAGGTTTTACGAAATGTATGCAAAATGTATGGGATCGGCCCACTATGATCCTTTGGGATGCCGCTGTACACCACAATGTCGTCAAGATACACAACAACGAAGTCGTCGATGTACGGGAAAATTCAATGTTCATCATCACCATAAATGTTGCAATATAATCACAAGTCCAAATAGCATAACCCTGAACTCAAAGTGTCCGTATCTTGTGTGAAACACCGTCTTCTTGATGTCCTTATCAGATACGTGGATGTGATGATAGCCGTTGCGTAAGACGAATTATGGTGAAGATTCTTGTCCCACGGAGTTGGTGCAAAAGCTTCGCTGCTCACAAGAGGGGGTAGCGGTTCTTGATGGTGACGGCCTTGAATTCTCGATACATTACGCACATCCACAACGCTTCGGTTTTTATTTTCACAAAAAGTACAAGTGTCGCATAAGGTGACGTGGATGGCCTGATGAACTTCGGACCAAAGTGTGTGCTTTTTTAGTTCGGGCAACTTGTGTGTGTTCATTTTAAAGGTCCATTTCACCGTCGTTCTGCTGCGCGGCTTCAAATCTATTTGGTGATGGACGCTCCGTTGTGGAGGTAACTCTCGGGGCTGTTCGGCAAGAAAAAATCCTTCAAACTCCTTGAAAAGTGGTGCAAACTCCTCTGGAACAGTTGCGAACTTGTCAAGTGTTGAGGCCGATGTGGTTGCCTCCGCTGCTACGGTTTCTTCCGCTTCCCTTGTCTCCATGTGGACTAGCCATGCATGAGTTACGCGTTGTGGATCCATTTTGGCCACATCGAACGACATCAGTTGGTATTTTATGACAGCTATAACTTCCTCTGCTGATTCGACCTCTGCTAATTTTTGTAACCTATTGCGTCGTGGATCGCTCGATCAGAGGTATGTCATGTTCTTTTCTATTAATGCAGACATAGACTGCTCCATTGCTCCTGTCCACCTGTAAATTGTGACACTATAGGAAATCTAGCCCGAGGATGATTTTATGGTCTCTTATTCGGCAGTTCCTCTAGACTATTACATTGTGTACATCCTCCATTTGGAGTTGAAGTGGTCCGCAAAGTTGATGGACTTGCACTCGTTCGTCGATGGTTTTCTGTTCAAACACCCCTGGCTTGGTCCGCATACCCAGCTTCCGAACCATGTCCTTTCTTACAAAGTTGTAAGAAGCTCCTCCGTCCAGTAGTACCGGTACTGTTCTATGACTTTTAGAACCCATTTGTTGTACTCGTAGCAGTATGGCCAGTGCTGATATACGGAGCTCTTATCAAACTTTACGATCTCAAGAATCCTCGTTTGTGGCAATGTGATTCACTCAAATGGGCTTTTGGTTGGTGTAGACTTTTCCGCAGTCTACTCCTGCCCTTTGTTGTTTTCCAAATTCTCATCTTTTATCTACAACTTCTCCCCCTTTTTGGCCTGTTGCTGTCGTTTCGAGAGTCGCGCGAGATATGACCTATCTTCTTGCAAGTCCAGCACAGCCGTAAATCATGTCAATCAACAGTCTTTATCTCCATTGGAGACAAGGCTTCCACCGACGGTTACTTGAATTTGCCAAGATATGAAGTGTGGCCTTGGGGACTCCAGCCATTGGATTCCCGCATCCGAGCGTTATAGGTGTTACTGTGGATGCAATCGGCTGCTGCATTTTTCTTGTGGAAGGTCGTCTTGGATGCTGAAAATTGTGATGGCTCACCAAAGGTCATCTTTGAAGCTGTTGTTGGAGTGGAAACAAATTTCGTCAGGAGTGAGTTTCTGTTGGTGATGATTTTGTGAAATTTTTGTGTGTACTCTGCCACGCTGGATTGCTAACACAGGTATTGAAGCCTGTACCATACGTCAGACTTCTTGTTCATTTTTCTAAAGCATACAAGTATGGCGTGTGCGAAGTCCATTCAGATTTCTAGTAGAGTCAGTGAGTCGTGCCACGTTGGATTTATCTGCTTGAGTGGTAGAACACCTGCGGTCAACGATGTGAGAGCGGTTGCGTGAGCCGTTGAACCAACTCTACCGGTCTCCTGCAACCATTGGATGGTTTTGAGATCAGAAAACCAACTCAAAGCCAAACCACGCAAAAGTGGTTCCACAAGGTCGATTTCATTCTTGTCTTTGTTGACCGCAGTAGTGGCAAAGTATACCTCCAAACGCGTCAGCCACATCCTAACCGCCGGTCTTTTTGAGTTCGTAGGCTCGAACGGCACAGGGAGTGCTGGTCAAAATTGGGGCTCATTCGAGTGAGCATTACTTCTCATGCACGCGAATCTTGTAGCTCCTCCATTTCCGGGTTGATTTGTTGGAGCAGATGGGTGTTGAGGCTCTCGAATCATGGTAGCTTCTGATAGAGGTCTTCATTGATACAAGCCTGTTGGCCGATGCCGCCCATCGTGCCAGGTGTCGACCCGATGAGCAACGGCGAGGGCAAAGGATTCCCCGAGCCTGAGGGATCCGTTGCCGGGCTGACCGTTGGGTTCGTTGGTGTTGCACCATTCACCATGAAAGCTGCGGTGTTTCTTGGTTTGCCTGGAGAGCATTGCTAATCCCATGCTGCTGATCCTCCATCGCCAGAGTTGTTGCCGGTGACTGTTGCTCGTCGTTGGGTGTGCTTGCTCCATTCACTGTTGGCGTCACGAGGTTTGTGTACTTCTGAATGGTGGAAATGCACTGAAGACTAGTGCGAGGTTGTCGCCTTGTACTTGTACGTCGGCTTCCCTAGCGCCACATCGCGTTGATACCAAGTGTTACGGCGAACAAAATGTGGATGGTTCACAAGGATGATGTGTGGAAGAGGCGATGTTTCGAGGATTGGTAGAATACCTGGCCAGCATGGATGCCTTCCTGCCCTGATGCCCCGTCGATATAGTTTACTTCAAATGTTTTTGAGAACGTCTAAGTATAACATTCTATGAACAGAGTCGTTCCGGAGGTGAACGGAGTTGTTTTGAAGGTAAACGGAGTGGTTTTCAAGGTGAACGGGGTGGCTTTTGGAGATGAAGGGAGTGGTTTTGGAGGTGAACGGAGTGGTTTTAGAGGTGAATGGAGTGGTTTTGGAGGTGAACCGAGTGGTTTTGGAGGTGAACCGAGTGGTTTTGGAGGTGAACCGAGTGGTTTTGGAGGTGAACCGAGTGGTTTTGGAGGTGAACCGAGTGGTTTTGGAGGTGAACCGAGTGGTTTTGGAGGTGAACCGAGTGGTTTTGGAGGTGAACCGAGTGGTTTTGGAGGTGAACCGAGTGGTTTTGGAGGTGAACCGAGTGGTTTTGGAGGTGAACCGAGTGGTTTTGGAGGTGAACCGAGTGGTTTTGGAGGTGAACCGAGTGGTTTTGGAGGTGAACCGAGTGGTTTTGGAGGTGAATGGAGTCGTTTTGGAGTTGAACGAAGTCCTTTTGGAGTTGAGCAGAGTGGTTGTGAAGTTGAACGGAGCTGTTTTGGAGTAGAATAGAGTGTTTTTGGAGGTGAACGTAGTGGTCTTGGAGTTGAATAGAGTGGTTTGGGAGTTGAACAAAGCGGTTTTGGGGGCGAACGGAGTGCTTTTGAAGATGAGCGGAGGAGTTTGGAGTTACCGGAGTGGTTTTTGGAGGGCAAGCGAGTGGTCTTGGAGTTGACCGAAGTGTTTTTCTGAGTTAAACCGAGTGTTTTTGGAGTTGAACGGAGTGGTTTTGGATGTGAATCGAGCGCTTCTGGAGTTGAACGAAGTGCATTTGGAGTTGAACGGAGTGGTTGTCGAGATGAACGCTGTGGTTTTGGAGATGAGCGGAGTGGTTTAGGAGTTGGGCAGAGTGGTTTTGGAGTTGAACGGAGTGGTTTTGAAGGTAAACGGAGTGGTTTTCGAGTCGAACGGAGTGGTAGTGGAGGTGAATGGAGTGGTTTTGGAGATAAACGGAATGGTTTTTGGAGTCGAATGGAGTGTTTTTGGAGGTGAACTGAGTGGTTTTGGAGGTGAACGGAGTGGTTTTGGAGTTGAACGCAATGGTTTTGGATTTGAACGAAGTGGTTTTGAAAGTAAACGGAGCGGTTTCGGAGTTGAACAGAGTGGTTTTGGAGGTGAACGGACTGTTTTTGGTGCTGATCGGAATGGTTTTGGGGTTAAACGGAGTTGTTTTGGAGGTGAACGGAGTGGTTTTGGAGTTGAACAGAGTGGTTTTGGAGTTGAACAAAGGGGGTTTGAAGTTGAACGGAGTGGTTTTGGAGTTGAACGGAGTCGTTTTGAAGTTGAGGGGAGTGGTTTTTCACTTAAACATAGTGTTTTTGAAGGTGAACGGAGTGGTTTGGAGATGAATGGAGTGGTTTTTTAAGTTGAACGGAGTGGTTTTACAGGGGAACGGAGTGCTTCTGGTGTTGAACATAGTGGTTTTGGGGATAATCGGAGTGGTTCTAGAGGTGAACAGATTAGTTTTGGAGGTGAACAAAGTGGTTCTGGAGGTGAATGTAGTCGTTTTGGAGTTGAACGAAGTGTTTTTGAGTTAAAAACAAGGTTTCTGAAGTTGAATGGAGTGGTTTTGGATGTGAATCCAGTGGTTTTGGAGTTGAACGGAGTGGTTTTGGAGTTGAACGGAGTGGGTTTGGGGTTGAACAGAGTGGTTTTGGGCTTGAACAGAAAGGTGTTGGAGTTGAACGGAGTGTTTTTGGAGGTGAACGAAGTGGTTTTGAAGTTGATCTGAGTGGTTTTGGAATTGAACGTAGTGGTTTTTTTAGTTGAACGGACTGGGTTTGGAGTTAAACGGAGTGGTTTTGAGGTTGAACGGAGTGACTTTCGAGGTGAATGGAGTGGTTTTGGAGTTGAAAGGAGTGGTTTGGGAGATGAACGGAATGGTTTTGGAGTTGAACGGAATAGTTCAAGAGGTGAACGGAGTGGTTTTGAAGGTTAACGGATTGGTTTTGGAGTTGAAGTGAGTGGTTTGGAGATGAACAGAGTGGTTTTGGATATGAACAAAGTTGTTTCGGAGCTGAAAGAAGTGGTTGTTGAATGAACGGAGTGGTTTTGGAGGTGAACATAGTGGTTTTGGAGTTGAATGTAGTTGTTTTGGAGTTGAACAAAGTAGTTTTGGACGTGATAGAAGTGGTTTTGGAGTTGAACGGAGTGGTTTGGACTTGAACGGAGTGGTTTTGGAGTTGAACAGAGTGGTTTTGGGGATAAACAGAGTGGTTTTGGAGGGGAACGGATTGTTTTTGGAGGTGAACGGAGCGGATTTGGAGGTTAACGGAGTGGTTTTGGAGGTTAACGGAGTGGTTTTGGAGTTGAATAGAGTAGTTTCGGAGTTGAACAAAGTGGTTCTGGAGGTGAACGGAGTGCTTTTGAAGATGAGCGGAGGAGTTTGGAGTCGAACGGAGTGGTTTTAGAGTTGAACGGAGTGGTTTTTGGAGGGCAACGGAGTGGGTTTGGAGTTGTCCGAAGTGTTTTTCTGAGTTGAACCGAGTGTTTTTGGAGTTGAACGGAGTGGTTTTGGATGTGAACCGAGTGCTTCTGGAGTTCAACGAAGTGCATTGGGAGTTGAACGGAGTGGTTTTCGAGATGAACGTTGTGGTTTTGGAGATGAACGGAGTGGTTTTGGAGTTGAACAGAGTGCTTTTGGAGTTGAACGGAGTGGTTTTGGAGGTAACCTGAGTGGTTTTCGAGTCGAACGGAGTGGTAGTGGAGGTGAATGGAGTGGTTTTGGAGATAAACGGAATGGTTTTGGAGTCGAATGGAGTGGTTTTGGAGGTGAACCGAGTGGTTTTGGAGGTGAACGGAGTGATTTTGGAGTTGAACGCAGTGGTTTTGGATTTGAACGGAGTGGTTTTGGAGGTGAACGGAGCGGTTTTGGAGTTGAACGGAGTGGTTTTGGAGGTGAATGGACTGGTTTTGGTGCTGATCAGAGTGGTTTTAGGTTGAACGGAATGTTTTTGGAGTTGAACACAAAGGTGTTGGAGTTAAACGGAGTGGTTATCACAGTGAACGGAGTCATTTTTGAGTTGAACAGAGTGGTTTTTGAATTGAACGCAGTGGTAGTGGAGGTGAATGGAGTGGTTTTGGGCGTAAACGGAATGGTCTTGCAGTCAAATGGAGTGGTTTTGGAGGTGAACGGAATTGGTTTGAAGGTGAACGGAGTGGTTTTGGAGTTGTACGGAGTGCTTTTGGAGGTGAACGGAGTGGTTTTGGAGGCAAACAGAGTGGTTTTGAAGTTGAACGGAGTGGTTTTGGAGGTGAACAAAGTGGTTTTTGAGATGAGCGAAGTGGTTTTAGAGGTCAAAAAATTGGTTTTGGAGTTGAACGGAGTGGCTTTGGAGTTGAACAGAGTGGTTCTGCAGTTGAACGGAGTGGTTTGAAAAAAAAGCTTTTGGAGTTGAACGGAGTGGTTTTGGAGTTGAACGGAGTGCTTTTGGAGCTGATCAGAGTGGTTGTGGAGTTGAACGGAGTGGTTTTGGGGTTGAACGGAATGTTTTTGGAGTTGAACATAAAGGTGTTGGAGTTGAACGGAGTGTTGTTCGAGGTGAACGGAGTGGTATTGGAGTTGAAGGGAGTGGTTTTCGAGGTGAACGGAGTTGTTTTGGAAGTGAACGAAGTGGTTTTGGACTTGAACAGAGTGGTTTTGGAGTTGAACAAAGTGGGTTTGAAGTTGAACGGAGTGGTTTTGGAGTTGAACGGAGTGGTTTTGATGTTGAACGGAGTGGTTTTTCACTTAGACAGAGTGTTTTTTAAGGTGAACGGAGTGGTTTGCAGATGAATGGAGTGGTTTTTATAGTTGAACGGAGTGGTTTTACAAGGGAACGGAGTGCTTCTAGTGTTGAACAGAGTGGTTTTGGGGATAAACTGAGTGGTGTTGGAGGTGAACGGATTAGTTTTGGAGGTGAACAGAGTGCTTCTGGAGGTGAATGGAGTGGTTTTGAGTTGAACGAAGTGTTTTTGAGTTGAAAACAATGTTTCTGCAGTTGAATGGAGTGGATTTGGACGTGAATCCAGTGGTTTTGGAGTTGAACGGAGTGGTTTTGGAGTTGAATAGAGTGGTTTTGGGGTTGAACGGAGTGGTTTTGGGCTTGAACAGAAAGGTGTTGGAGTTGAACGGAGTGTTTTTGGAGGTGAACGAAGTGGTTTTGGACGTGAACGGAGTGGTTTTGGAGGTGAACCGAGTGGTTTTGGAGGTGAACCGAGTGGTTTTGGAGGTGAACCGAGTGGTTTTGGAGGTGAACCGAGTGGTTTTGGAGGTGAACCGAGTGGTTTTGGAGGTGAACCGAGTGGTTTTGGAGGTGAACCGAGTGGTTTTGGAGGTGAACCGAGTGGTTTTGGAGGTGAACCGAGTGGTTTTGGAGGTGAACCGAGTGGTTTTGGAGGTGAACCGAGTGGTTTTGGAGGTGAACCGAGTGGTTTTGGAGGTGAACCGAGTGGTTTTGGAGGTGAACCGAGTGGTTTTGGAGGTGAACCGAGTGGTTTTGGAGGTGAACCGAGTGGTTTTGGAGGTGAACCGAGTGGTTTTGGAGGTGAACCGAGTGGTTTTGGAGGTGAACCGAGTGGTTTTGGAGGTGAACCGAGTGGTTTTGGAGGTGAACCGAGTGGTTTTGGAGGTGAACCGAGTGGTTTTGGAGGTGAACCGAGTGGTTTTGGAGGTGAACCGAGTGGTTTTGGAGGTGAACCGAGTGGTTTTGGAGGTGAACGGAGCGGTTTTGGAGTTGAACGAAGTGGTTTTGGAGTTGAACGGAGTGGTTTTGGAGGTGAACGGAGTGGTAGTGGAGGTGAACGGTGTGGTTTTGGAGTTGAGCACAGTGGTTTTGGAGTTGAACGAAATGGTTTTGGGGCTAAACGAAGTGTGCGGGATGGTTTTGGAGTTGAACGGAGTGGTTTTGGGGTTGAAAGCAGTGGTTTGGGAGATGAATAGAGTGGTTCTGGAGTTGAAAAAAATAGTTCTGGAGGCAAACAGAGTGGTTTTGGAGGTGAACGGATTGGTTTTGGACTTGAATCGAGTGGTTTGGAGGTGAACGGGGTGCGTTTGAAAATGAACGAAGAGGTTTTGGAGTTTAACTGTGTGGTTGTTTAGCTGAACAGAGTGGTTTTTGAAGTGAACGTAGTCGTTTTGGAGTTGAACGGAGTTGTTTTTGAGTTGAACAGAGTGTTGTAGATTTGCCCCTCTACATGCCCAAGTGCGGCGCCGGGAGGCGCCGACGAGCCGCCAGAGAGAGGAAATTCCTCGTCGACGGATCTGGCGACTCGAGGGTTGCTCGGATCCTAAAATGGAGGATTGCCCCTAGACTTTGACGAGTTGTTGAATCCGGTGGAAGTTGTTTCACCGGAATCGGACTAGTAACGAGGGAGATATGGGCTTCCAAAGTTGGGGTGTGCGCGGCGGTTCTGGGAGCCGGCCGCGGTTCGACTTCCGGTGAATTATCGACCGGAACGAGTAAGAAAATGCCATCTGGGGATTTTGCTCCGGAAGGTCTGCCGAGGCGTCCGGTGGATGGTCCGCCGGATTTCAGGAGTGCAGTTTGTTACTGAGGGACTTAGCCAAAATCCTGGCTCGGAGTCTGAAACTCAGTAGTACAGTTTGTTACTCGGGGACTCTGTCAAAATTCTGACTGGAGGTCCGCGAACAGGTTTCGACCCACGTCAATCCCCATCACCAAACTCGATGATTAACTCATCGAAACAGACCCCAAAGGCGCGAGGGGCGCTGCCACTACGCGTAGGGACATCTGCGCCTCCGGAATGGCGTTTTGATGGGTCCTTGATGTGTGAGGGCGCCTCGGCGGGCGACGTGGTGCGCGCCGCCGACAGAGCGGCTGACTTGGGGTGCTGCGCTCCGGATGACGTAGCGGGAGCTACGGTGATCCGAATCGCGGACGGTTTGGTGCGTTGGAGAGCTCATGACTAGCCCTACAAATGTTCAGATCATGTCTATGTTCAAAAACTAATGCAAAATTGCGTTCTTTCCTTCGCAAAAGTGACTGTCTCGCAAATGACTTCAACTCCCAGAAACATAGCGTGAGGCGACCGGAAAGCTCACGCTCAGACTCAGAACCCGCACAAAACATAGCCGTGAACACACAGTAGACCCGTCGGGGCACGTTGGAACTGCCACCACCCGGGGGCCGGTTTCTGACACAGAGTGGTTCTGAAGTTGAAGGGAGTGGTTTTGGAGTTGAAAACAGTGTTTTTGGAGGTGAACGGAGTGATTTTGGAGTTGATTAGAGTGGTTTTGGAGTTGATCAAAGTAGGTTTAGAGGTGAGCGGAGTGGTTTTGGAGTTAAACGGAGTGGTGTAGAATTGAACGGAGTGGTTTTGGAGTTGAACGGACTGGTTTTACAAGTGAATGGAGTGGTTTTGGTGTTGAACGGGGTAGTTTTGGGGATAAACGGAGTGGTTTTGAAGGTGAACGGATTAATTTTGGAGGTGAACGGAGTGGTTTTGAAGATGAACGGAGTGGTTTTGGAGTTGAATGAGGTGTTTTTAGAGTTGAACAGAGTGGTTTTGCAGATGAACGGAGTGGTTTCTGAGCTGGACGGAGTGGTTTTTGGGTTGAACGGATTTTTTTTGGAGTGGAGCAGTAAGGTGTTGGAGTTGAACGGAGTGTTTTTGGAGGTTAACGGAGTGGTTTTTAAGTGAATGGAGTGGTTTTGGAGTTGAACAGGGTGGCCTTGGAGGTAAACGGAGTGGTTTTGGAGTTGAATGGAGTGTTAGTGGAGGTGAGTGGACTGGTTTTGGTGATGAACGGAATGGTTTTGGAGTTGAACGGAGTGGTTTTGGACATGAACGGAGTGGTTTTGGAGGTGAACGAAGTGGTTTTGGAGTTCAACAGAGTGGTTTTGGATTTGAACGGAGTGGTTTTAGATTTGAATGGAGTGGTTTTGGAGGTGAATGGAGTGGTAGTGGAGGTGTGTAAAGTGGTTTTGAAGATGAGCGCAATGGTTTAAAAAATGGAGTGGTTTTGCAGGTGAACGGATTGGTTTTTGGAGGTGAACAGAGTTGTTTTGGAGTTGAATGGAGTGCCTTTGGAGTTGAACGAGTGGTTTTGGGGATAATCAGACTGGTTTTGGAAGCAAACAGCGTGGTATTAGAGGGAAAAGGAGTGGCTTTGGAGATGAATGACGTGGTTTTGAAGTTGAACGATGTGCTTTTGGGGTTGAACGGAATATTTTTGGAGTTGAACAGAAACGTGTTGGAGTTAAACAGAGTGTTTTTTGAGGTGAACGGAGTGATTTTGGAGTTTGAACACAGTGGTTTTTTAGGTGAACGGAGTGGTTTTTGAGTTGAACGGAGTGGTTGTGAAGGTGAACGGAGTGGTTTTGGAGTTTAAAAAAGTGGTAGTGGAGGTGCACGGAGTGGTTTTGGAGTTGACCAGAGTGGTTTTGGAGTTAAACGGAGTGGTCTTGGAGTTGAACACAGTGGTTTTTGAGTTGACCAGAGTGGTTTTGGAGCTGAATGGAGTGGCTTTGGAGGTGAGCGGAGTCGTTTTGGAGGTGAACGGAGTGGATTTGGAGTTGAATGGAGAGGTTTTGAAGGTGAATGGAGTGGTTTTGGAGTTTAACAAAGTGGTAGTGGAGGTGCACGGAGTGGTTTTGGAGCTGAATGGAGTGGCTTTGGACGTGAACGGAGTCGTTTTGGAGGTGAACGGAGTGGTTCTGGAGTTGAACGGAGTGGTTTTGCAGTTGAAGGGATTGGTTTTGGAGTTGAATGAACTGTTTTTGAAGTTGAACAGAGTCATTTTGGAGGTGAATGGAGTAGTTTTGGAGGTGATTGGAGTGGTTTAGGAGGTGAACAAAGTGGTTTTGTAAGTGAACGGTGTGGTTTAGGAGGTGAACACAGTGGTTTTGTAAGTGAATGGGGTGGTTTCGGAATTGAACGTAGTGGTTTTGTAAGTGAACGGAGTGGTTTTAGAGGTGAACGTCCTGCGTCGGCTCAAGACAGCCGCACCTCCCCCGCTTGCTACCCTCCTCCCCATCAAAAATGGTGCCACTCTTGTGTTTGTGGACATCTGTCCCCCACGGCCTACCCATCCTCGAGGCGCTGGTGGCCCAGGGCACTTTGATGACCTGGGCGTACGACCTCTTCCTCAGTGTGGAGGAAGCACACAGGGATACAAAGTTTTAGCACGGTGACTCTTCTGCGAACGTAGCTGCCACCTCCAGCGGCTCCTCCACCCCTTACCCCAGCACTTCCTCCTCTAGAAGCACCAAGGGCAAAGGAAAGAAGAGCGGAATGGGCAAGGGAAAGGGACAGCATTCTTCCTCTTAAACACTTCTAATTACCACAGATGAGGTTTTCTTGAACACCTGTTGGTACAATAGACATGCTTCATTCTCTGTACCACACTTCAACCTTTCTTCCAAGCAAAACAGTGCACATTGTACACTGAGTAATGTGTTCATATAACAACCACGATTAACCATACCTCACTAATGGAAACTTCATCGCCCTATCTGAACCTCCCCTCCCCGAGATACTCTCCTCTCCGTGGAAGTTGAATTTGCCATTGCTTATCCTGCCTTGAACTACATGGCACCTTTCTCAAGTACTCAGCCAACACTGGCAACCGTCCAAACCAAACATCATTCATCGTCTCAAGAAACACGCAAAATACAAGGCGCAACACAAACATCACACCATTGAATAGTCTAATTATAAGTAGAAACGTGAATAATCAACTTTCCTAAATCACAGCGCTCATCCTGCACTTACTAAAGCACAAACACCGTTCTATGCCTACTATGCAAATAAGCGGCTCTCCCACCACCAAGCACCTCTCCTTATGTGGAACATAGAAGGGCACAAGTTGACCCCACTCCTCTCCTCTAAAGTACATCCCCACCGTCTCCGAACCGGATCTTTGCCCTCTCGCTGTCTACTCCATTGTTTTTACCTTCTTCTCCTGTCATTTTTCATATTTGAAATCCGTTTCTGATTTCTCTCCAGTCCTCCCCCGTCCTGACAGAAGCACCTATCCCCCCCCCCCCAATATCTGTGCCCTCTCAGAAGCTCCGTTACAGCCTGCAAAATATCCAAAGCCATCCTGGCCCACGACTCCCATCAAGCTCCATGGTCCAATGGCCTGCTCGCAAAATCATATAAAAATCTCCACCCAACCATCGATTTCCAGCTCCTCTCCTACTCTTCCCTCTTACTATCAAATCCTAACTCTTAGCCACATTTTGCAGCCTCCATGATGCAAGAAGGGTGACCTAAAAAAACATGAGCAACTACCGTCCTATTTCCTTACACAATGTTGAATACAAAATCCGTGTCAGATTATTTTCATCTCACCTTGCTCCCCTTCATCATTCATGCTGACCAAACTGTCTTAATTGAGAAAAAATGCATCCTCCATGCCCTCTGTCAACCGTACAATTTCCACCACTACGCGATATGAGCTCAAATACCCCTGTTCTTATCTGCAATTGTTGAAAAGGCATGCGATTCATCTAACCACACTTCTGCCTTCCATGCCTTGTCCCATCTTGGTCTCCCTCCCTCCTTCATCTACTAGGTCCTGCTTTTCTACCGTAATACTCGCACAAGATTCAGCATTAATGGATTGCTCTAGGACTCTATGAACCTCCACTCTAGGGCTAGTTAATGTGCCCCATCGCCCCTCTTTGATGTACTTACGCCAAGAGCAAATAACATACTTTACCCGTCCCCGATTGACTGGCATCCCTACGTCTGTACTATCGAAGTCCCTCTTTGGCTACGCTTATGATCTCACCATCATTCTCAAATCTCCTCAAGCATTCCTCCTCTCAACCCAACTCCTCACACCATCTCGATATAGGCGGCTCGTACCTACTTTTAAGAGACCCACCTTGTTCAAAATGGGAGCCACACACCAGACGTGCCTTCCTTTCCTACTCTCGCCCCTCATAACCTGTTTGAATCTTGGGTCCTATGTTCCACTCTGCCATTGACCCAAACCATACACGGGTCCACGTCAGTAAATTCTTACATGCTGCAGTGATCTTGTGGAAGAAAGCACGAATCCCGATCGAGACCAAACTTGTTGCAGTTCACTCCTGTTCAAACTCTGAATCCCTCTTCTACTTTAACATTTGCCCTCCCACATCCATAGTACCAACACTCTCCTTGTCAAGCTCCTTCACTTCAATAACCCACATGAAGCAATCTCAGCAGGCATCCACCTATAATTTCGGCCATTGCATGCCCCTCCAAGGCCAGAGGCGGCCAGAGGTTTCAAATTGAGGTTACGACTTCCTAGATCCAAAACAAGTGCAATGGAAACACCAATACCTCCCCACCAAAGCCTTTGTGAATAAATGTCACTTCTTCCTCTCCCACCCCTTTCTTGACTAGTCAAACCACCCTCTGTCCACTCCCATTGGCGCTTCCTCCTATGGAATTTTCTTCTTTGTACCACAGTCATTCCACCTCCACACCTCCTCTTTGAACAACTAGCACAGGAGTACATGGCCTGCAACCACTTCCAAAGTAAAACCGATTCTGTTCCCTTTGAAAAACCAGCTATTTAACATTGGCTTCTTGCACAAGAAATTAAAGTAGGTGGCATATTTTTCCAACAACCTTCCTTATACACACCCGCTGGACGGGTCATCAGATCGAAGCTCCAATGATCAATGTTTCCTTCTCGGGCTCGTTATCTTCATGCACAGGCGTCGGTCGCCCGTTCTCTCTGCTTTGCACATTCCATTACCCTTCAAGATCTCACCTACTTCAGCCTCCAATCATATTCCGCCTCCCTCCTTCCTCCCCCGCACAACACCAAGAACTACTCGTCCTTCCTTCTCTCCTAGGCCTGACCCAACATGACAAGAGATAAGGTATTGTCACTGGTTTTTTTTTATAATCAATCCCTTATGGGACTCCCTTTGCATCCTCATGTACCTTTACACCAGTCTACAGGCCCTACACCAGGCCTTCTCAAATCATTTTCTAACCAACCCCCTATGAATCCAGAAGGCAAGGAAAACACCAACACGGAGTATTCCCCTGGTCCTTTACTTGTCACAAATTCGTAGTAGATAAGGAAACAGGAGAATCCCTTCTTGATACCCCCCTCACTCCTTATAATGTTGTTCCTATATCCTCTCACGTCTCTGTAAGACAAGGCAAGAGAGGATGTTTTCGTTCATGGTCCTCTCACGTGTCATTACGGCTTTATAGCTTTCTCTTTAGTGCATCCTGATGTCAGCTCTGCCTCTGATCCATTTTCAGCCTGTGGTAGGAAAACCCTTCTTTACATCCTTGCCTTATTTATGATAAGTGGGTGGTGCCGGGTTCAACCTCTAAGGGTTGTTTCGGTGCCGAGGTTGACCCTCCTCCTCTGCCGGCTACGACAACGGGAAAAATGTAGACGAGCTGAGATCAGTTTCAGTTTGGCCCGACGCGATTTAAGGTCGAGGTTCGGACCCAGCGAGTGCGGCTCGATGCTACGCCGACGGATGCGCCATGCAGGATCACCGTACTTCGGAGGCAGCAGGCTGTGAAGACTCCGCAGAGCCGTGGCTGCTGAGACGCTCTGCTGAGTTGGCCGTTGCAAAAACAACTTGCGCATGGGTTGCCCAACTTGGGCTTGGTCATCGCAGAAGCCTGTGGCAGCAACGCAGCAAAGAGGTGCTTTGGGTGGCGCATACCCTTGTGGCGTCTGCATGCCGCGGAGAGTTAGGTGACACGTCCGCCACGTGCACAGCCGAACACGCTGGAAAGTAAAAGCCTGTTCAGTGGGTTCCGCGGATGGAGGGCGACTGGTGGGCCACCAGGAAAACGGTCGGCTTGGCCAGGTCAGCTGCAGCCTGCCCGGAGGCTGACCTCCTGGCCTCCGCGACTGTCGGCCTGTTGTGTCCCGCGCAATCCTCTCAGAAGCACTGGTGGAATTTCGTTGCTCCAGTCCGTTCCGTAGTCCGATGACAGACTGGCTGCTTTGAATTGCTGAAATTTCCCACTGTGAATCCATTCTACCAACGTCACTCTGTTGAGCTGTCAAACCATTGAAGTACAAATATATGGAAGGCAGCACCATGCTGGTTTCATGGGTTCAACAATTTAAGGAATGCCTACAGCGAGCACTTTCTGACATATTACAAAAAACGTGTGCCACCACCTTTTTGTAATGTGGTCGTCACGGTTTGTTCGGCGTCGGAAATCAGCGCAGCAACAAGGCTGCAAGCATATTCGGTGATTTAATAGAAAGCCACGCAAGGTTTGATCCGCAAACTCCATCTGGAGACAGAAAACTACCTGTCTCCCAAGTAAGGGGATGGAGGAAAGGCGGAGGGAGTCCTTCAGAGGTGGCGAGCAGCGCGAGAACGTCACAGCCCTTTGGCTCCGACGTCCTCGGGCACTGCAGATGCGGCTGCAGATCACCTTTCACACGGGAGAGCCGGCTGCAGCGTGAGCGATAGAGGGAGACGAGCGTAGCTTTTCCCGTGAGTGGCGGAAAGCCTTGTGTACAAGCCACGCCCTGTTCGTTGCGAACTTGGCAGTGCGATACATTGCACGCAATTTACATTCCAGTTGGAGAGCCAGTCCAGCCCAGTCGTCTGCAGATCAGTTGCACCGCGGCAATCTGTACCAGCAGCTTCGCCCCGCACAGCTCAACCACCTTCAGATAGCAGTGACGGGAAGCATCCGGGAAGTCTCGTTTCTAGATCCAATCTTATTCCAGCAGGACTTTCTGCAAGGATGGACGGCCCGCTGCCATGCACCGAGATCCACGCATGGGCGCAAGCATGTTAGAGTCAGCTGTCCGACAAAGAAAGAGAGGTGAGAAGACTAGCCTGCCGCGTCGACCCGTCCCGTACGCCTTCATCTCTTGTTAAAGCAAGTAATTGGCGCATGTTCTTTCTCTAGACACCAGCATAAGCGGCATCATGTTGAGAAAGACGTTGCTGCATATTGATTCTTGTGGACGGATGAATCACCCCGGATGATGCTTGAACCCTTGAAAGGGTTCATGACTTGGATACGATTTCCAATGAGCTCTAGCCTGTGCCCGTGTTATCTATAGCTTAGTTCTCCGGCTGCTGTGTAGAATTGCTTTTCCACCCTGGTCTCAACCCGTCTCTTGAAGCTCCGTGTCCACTTNAGGTGAGAAGACTAGCCTGCCGCGTCGACCCGTCCCGTACGCCTTCATCTCTTGTTAAAGCAAGTGATTGGCGCATGTTCTTTCTCTAGAAACCAGCATAAGCGGCATCATGTTGAGAAAGACGTTGCTGCATATTGATTCTTGTGGACGGATGAATCACCCCGGATGATGCTTGAACCCTTGAAAGGGTTCATGACTTGGATACGATTTCCAATGAGCTCTAGCCTGTGCCCGTGTTACCTATAGCTTAGTTCTCCGGCTGGTGTGTAGACTTGGTTTTCCACCCTGGTCTCAATCCGTCTCTTGAAGCTCCTTGTCCACTTTGGCGCTCCGCTGCAATAGGTCATGGCCGAGGTGTGCCTTAAAACGGTGGCCTTGATGGGGTGGCTCATTGGTTGAATTTGCTGACAGCCTCGAACCCTTTCTATTCCAACCTGCTCAAGTGATTCTCCTCTATTATGTTCTTCCTTTGGCTGCAGATTGTGAACGACCTTCTCACAAAGGGAATGAAGGTGGAGGAATGCCGGAGGAAGTGCCAGCTTGTTGCCATCCTCATGGCGTATGAGCATGTGTTCGCCTACCACGCATTCAAGACCATGAGGGCGGCAGTGGAGGAGAGGGAGGAGGAGGAGGAGTTTCGGGCATGGGAGGAGGCAGAGGCAAGCTACAGCGAGAAGGACTTCATCTACTGGTGCGGCACGATGACCTCAAAACACCAACTGCCGGCTCAGAACAAGCGGAGCGCTAAGATTAAAGAAACAAGGAGGCAGACAAGATCTTGCTGCAGGCATGGGAGGAGGCAGAGTCGAGCTACAGCGAGAAGGACTTCATCTACTGGTGCGGCACGACGACCCCAAAACACCAACTGCCGGCCCAGAACAAGCGGAGCACTAAGATTAAAGAAAACAAGGAGGCAGACCAGATCTTGCTGCGGGTATGGGAGGAGGCAGAGTCGAGCTACAGCGAGAAGGACTTCATCTACTGGTGCGGCACGAGGACCCCAAAACGCCAACCGCCGGCCCAGAACAAGCGGGATGCGAAGATGAGAGAAAACAAGGAGGCAGAACAGATCTTGCTGCAGGCATGGGAGGAGGCAGAGGCAAGCTACAGCGAGAAGGACTTCATCTACTGGTGCGGCACGAAGAACCCAAAACGCCAACTGCCGGCCCAGAACAAGCGGGATGTGAAGATTGCAGAAAACAAGGAGGCAGACCAGATCTTGCTGCAGGCATGGGAGGAGGCTGAGAGGTTGTACAGTGAGAAGGATTTCATCTACATGAGTGGGGGGACTCGTGCTGTCCATGTGGATCCTGAAGACAGTTTTCTTGGAGCACTGGAGGAGGCGGGAGAGCGGTACGACGAGGAGGATTTTCTGTACATGTGGGGCACTCGGAGTGCAGCTGGACAGGGGGCCATCAGTTATGCCAGTGATGCTGCGGAAGTGGACGTGGATGAAGACATGGATCTGTACTCTCATATTGCAGTTGATGGGGCCCCAAGTAGGCGCAGCAGCAGCAAAGACAGTGAGCTGGGAAGCAGCTGGAGAATGCAACAGGGCTGGTCTGTGGCAGGAAGTTACGAGCTGATGGACCGTCTCTTTGAGTCTGAATTTGAGAGCGATGAGTTTTTGGAGGAAGAGTTCCTCTCCTTTTTGGATCTGAATGTTGCAGCAGATGAAGACAAGGATCAAAACGAGGCCAGGCCACATGACGGTGCAACGGATGGGAGACCTCGTAGGGCAAGCGTGTCCGCAACACATCTATGCTGAACTGTCCTGGTTCTATTTATTGTGCTGTATTTGTTT